>JACCGJ010013525.1:0-39356 GCA_013407085.1 Atriophallophorus winterbourni
TGTAAAAGGCAGAATATCAAATATTTTTATTGAAAATCAAACGTTCGAATCTTCTGCATTTTGTTCATTTTTATCGTTTTGTTTTACTGAACTATTTGAAGTTATTGGATTTTGGGTCAACTTTTTTGTATCTTTATTTGGCCGTTCGCGCGCAGTTGAAAATTGTGACATTTAGCTGTATTTGTTGCTATTGAATATTCGTTGTTTTTGGATTCAGTACGAAGCGGAATAATTGAGGTTTGCTATTTTATTGAATAATTATTTCGTTTCAATAGTACCGAATTGTCCCACGGATTGTCTTGTCAATATTTTGGTGGGCTTGGACGCGTGACTCAACCGTTCATTAGACACATTGGTGCCTATACCGTGACTGAATACTTTGACGTAGAACTCGACTTTCCTCGGACCGTATTGGCGGTTACAGTACTCAATTGGCCTCGTTCGAGCAAATGAGGAAAACGAAGAAATCGTCGAAGAAAACGACTGAATACGAACAAAAAGATCCTTCGGACGGGCAAGTCGGTGATCTTCCATTGGTTGATAACATGTCATGCTCTGGTTCGGTAATCAGTTCTAACTCTAATAATCTTAGGGCGCAGTTTGTGTTAGCACAAATAGAGGAAGAACAGAAGCGTCAGGAGCTTGAGTTAGGACTGTTGATCGCTGCGAGTGCTACTCGACTAGCACGACTTAAATTAGAACTGTCTGAGGATGGAGATTCTCGCCAGGTTGCTGGAGACGGTAAGGCTGAGAAGACCGTCAAGGAATATCTCTTCTCAGTTAAACCCCAAGAAGCACGCAAAGAGCCAAGTCATTTCCCTGACCGTGTAACACCGGTGATGCCACGAGTAGAATTGCAGTATTTTGATGGCAATCCATGTCAGTATTGGAAATTTGTACGTCAGTTTGAAAACTATGTTGAAAGTAATGTTTTTGACGACGGACAACGTATGCTGTATTTGCTGCACTATTGTAAGGGTCAAGCGCGAGATGCTATCGATGGATGTAGTATGTTGTTGCCCGAAACTGCCTACAAAAGGGCGCGAGAGATACTAACTGATCTCTACGGACAGACTCACGTTATCGCGCGGTCAATGATTGACCGGTTAATTTCATCCATGGAAAAAGTAAAGTCAAACGGGGTCTCGCTGACCCAACTTTCGATAGAGATGCATAACTGCGAGACTGCTCTCTCTCAAATGAATTACGAGGGGGACCTTGATTTTTTGACGACACTTGAGTTGGTCGTCTATAAATTACCATATGAACTGCATGATCGTTGGGCCAGATTAGTTGATGTGATCAACCAAGGCAACCGTCAGCCTAAATTTCATGACCTGCAGCGGTTTATAGCGGACGAGGCACGTATATGTCGTAGTCGCTTCGGTCAAATTGCGACCAAATCGATTGTAAAGACGATGGAGAAGACAAGTAGAGACTTTTCGCGAGTTCATGCTACAGCTAACCGCACGGGCCAGTTTCAATCAAACCTTGACAGCAGTTGTTATGTATGTGGTGATAAACACGATTTGGATAATTGTGACATGTTCAAATCTTACGATGTGACTGGTCGGTGGAACGTTGTCAAGAAATATCAGGCTTGTTTCTTATGTCTTCTTACCGGTCATCGAGCTATAGATTGCCGCAAGATTGTGTTCTGCTCTGTCTCTGGTTGTAATGGGAGGCATAATTACTTGTTACATATGCACAAGGAAGGGAGTGATCAAAATTTGCTAAGATGTAACAGTATGAGTGCTCGTTTTGAACGTGTCCGTCTGGGCACATTCCCTGTTACCGTTCTGGGATCACGAGGCGCAGTAGATACATATCACAGATGTGACCGAGCAATTGAAAATTGGTTTCGTTACGTAAAGTGATTGGGCCAACCAGGTTGGTTGAAGTAAGGCATGGAAAACGTCTGGCTTCTGATCAACCTGGCTAAAAGAGCCGGTGAATTTTGTCACGTGTGTGAGGCATGGAGAACGTCTTGTGCATGATGACATTATCTCACTTTAATTCCGAAAGTAACATCTAAGCGTTTGTTCTAGCATATGAGTTGAAGAAGGAATAATGACCTTCTTAGGGAACCAGAGCATGTGCATTGTTAACCTTTGTGAAATCCGGTGCGGATTTCGGGGGGCGATGTAAAAGACAGAATTCCAATTATTTTTTATTGAAAATCAAACGTTCGAATCTCCTGCATTTTGTTCATTTTTATCGTTTTGTTTTACTGAACTATTTGAAGTTATTGGATTTTGGGTCAACTTTTTTGTATCTTTATTTGGCCGTTCGCGCGCAGTTGAAATTGTGACATTTAGCTGTATTTGTTGCTATTGAATATTCGTTGTTTTTGGATTCAGTACGAAGCGGAATAATTGAGGTTTGCTATTTTATTGAATAATTATTTCGTTTCAATAGTACCGTATTGTCCCACGTATTGTCTTGTCAATATTTTGGTGGGCTTGGACGCGTGACTCAACCGTTCATTAGACACATTGGTGCCTATACCGTGACTGAATACTTTGACGTTGAACTCGAGTTTCCCCGGACCGTATTGGCGGTTACAGATACGACATGTATTCTCTGGAACTCCTGTAAGAAGTTAAGCAATTAAGAGTACGTGTTCCGCGTCCTCTGCAGATTGCAGAGTTATTGTTAAAAGGCTAGGATCATCCTTGTGAGGAGAATTCAGATGGGGATTTAATCGAACTATTGATGAGGGAGTAGCTGCGGCCAGTCTCATCTGACTGCAGAGTTTATACCACTCAGCTATGTGATGTTTTTACTTAGCTTCGAGCAGCGTTTCCTGCGACTCGGTCACGTTTGTACATATAACACTAAGATTGTCACCCGCGGATTTTGTTTTATAAATTGAGTCAGTCATTTTATTAGTGGTTTTTCTGAGTCCTTTCTCGTTTCCGTTAAGTCCAGAAGTCACTGATCCCAACGAACGCTTCCCCGTTTTAGTCACCATCTGTGCGGTTATCTGGGCAAATGTTGGCCTGTTCGATTATGATGGATTTTCTACCGGCTCTTCGGCAGTAAACTCTAAGTCGGGCAACAATATTGCCTTTATAACCTTGTTTATCTTTTCATTCAGTTTTTGCATGCTGGATTCCAGTCCGTTTAGACGCGTCTCAATTTAATTCTCAGGTATTTTCACCTCCGAGAATGACGCTGTTTTTTGGCCTTGCAAGCTTGGCAAACGTAACAAACACCGGGATAAACATCTCCATTATTAATTGTCACTAGTTTAGCAAGGTTAGCGATTTGTCGCATTTAGCATGAACTTTGGACAAACAATCGTAACACGTGACAGACTTCGCATTAGGACTTACCGACTTTTGGCAAACCGTACACATGCAGCTTGGTGCGATTTGTATCCTTTACGGGGTCATTCGGTCAGGGTTGTGTGCAGTACTCTTCAGTGGTGTGTGCACAGGCAGAGGTTTTGTCAAGTGATCGATGATGAATATCGTGGCGCGACGAAAAGCGTTGTTCACTAATAAGAGCAAAATCATAATTGATTTCGGCGATACGCCTCGGTAGTTGATCGCCCGATGTTGAATATATAACCAGTCGACAGCGAAGAATAAGATGTTTCCAATGACGTTAATCCCTTTGAGGACTTGAAGAGTCTTAACAGGGTTGCACGCGTAGATCCAATATGGGAAAATCACGAGAAATCCGAATTTGCTCGTATTATCGAATATTGCTACGAGAGTGGTATACCTAGAAAGCTGACTTCGAGCGTAGTCCAACAAGGTATAATATATCGACGTACGTTTAAGTATAGGAACAATATATCCTGATAATCAGGAGCTCAAAATAATGCGACCGCACGGCACGAAATTGTCTTGGGTTATTGTTTTGGGGTATAAGATAATATGTGAAGTAGGATAATGCCTTCTCTGATTAATCTATAGGGCAAGTCGAAAAAATTCATGTGAGCTATATTTTCTTTATAAGACTTGTTTCGGATGCTGAGAAATAGATTTGTGGAGCGGTGAATGATTCGCTGTTACACCTCGAAATAATTCTTGAGACACATAGATCATGATTTCAAACGTATTCCATGAATAGACTCATGTGTATATTTAGGATCGGTAGAAATTTCTTTGCGAAAATCCCCAAATACCCGGTTGAACATATGAGGACATGTGATACTTCTATGAAGGCAGTGGTTGTTTGAAGTGAGTTTTTTCATCTTGAGCACACCCAGACAAACAATTCTTTTTCTTCAGTGCACTTTTAAATGATGTGTTAATCAAAATTGTCTGTGGAATCTGCTTCCTTCTTCATATTTATGAGCCCGAATTTGTTGAATTTAAAAGACAGTTTCCAAGATATTTGAAAATATTCAAGACCGATCGGAAATACATAATCACGAAAAGAAAGTTTGCATTGAATGGGCTAGAGAAGGGTTTTAGTAACCCTACGCTTCTGAACATAGAAGCTTCGTCAGACAAAAGGTATCGGTAGGAACAAGGCTCAGGTTTAAATGGCAATTAAGGAATTTAGGTAAACCTTGGTCAAAGATTATGGTTCATGCTCAACCAAAAATATGATCATATCCCAGGTTCTATGGACTTCGTAAGATACATAAGTTAGGTGTCCTCCTGAGGCCCATCGTAAATGACATTCAATCCCCAACACATTGTCTAAACACCTATTTCATTTTTTGAAGCCGCTCATTGGTAACACGAATTCTTTTATTGGGAACTCGTTTGTTTTGGTTTGTCGCTTAAGTACCGTAACAGTTGAGGAGGATGAGATGATGGTTAGCTTTGACGTAAGCTCCTTGTTCACGAATGTGGATATTACAAGCGCTTTAGGATGTCGATGATACATTAGTCATCATAAAGCGCAACAGACTAAAAGCATTTCATAGTTATCTCAATAATTTGGATTCCAAAATCCAGGTCTCAAAAGAAACCGTGTCTACGGAAGGGACAATTCCGTTCTTGAGAAAGGGCAAGGAAACAACGACGGTATATCGTAAGCCAATTGACACAAATGCCATTTCGTGATACACATCTGTGCATCCTAAAAGGATATTTCAGTTAGTAGCGAAAACGCTGTTAGGCACGTTTGACCACATTTGCAGCGATGCTGCCAATGAGAAACGAGCTCATCAAGAAGTCAGTCGTTGTGTTGCCGATCATAGGTACCCCAATAGTTTAATTAAGCGCCAATTGAACAGAGTTAAACATCCGTAACCGAATACGGAAGTAGCTTGGCGAGCTACGATATCTCTATCACGTTAAGGGTTACCCGAGTGTTTAGATCGGGTGAACGACTAGGGTAAGCGAACATAGAAAACGAATAGGAAAGCAGCCCCGCTATCCAGTGAATATCAATCACTGATTCTGTATTCTGCCCTAGCTGAACACGTGCTAGACATAGGTCAAAACGTGGATCTTGATAATGTAGAGGTGATGATACGGGGTGTGAAATCTTATAGAGAAAGACTTCACACTGAGGCAGTTGAAATAACAAAGTGGATGAGGCTGATGTCTCAACAATCTGGCGTTCGTATTTGAAAATATTCGAGACCGATCGGGAGTCTATAGTCATGAAAATAAAGTTTGCAATGAATCGGTTATAGCAAGTTTTGTTAGCGTTTAGCTTCTGAACACAGAAGCTTCGACAGACCAATGGTGTCGATAGGAACAGCGATCAGTTTCAAATGACATTTTCTTGACTAATCCTGAGTTCTCTAAGCTTGACAGGGGAGATCAAGACAAGTGATCACACCCCTAAATGCTGTTCATCCCTAAATTGTTTAAGTGTAAAGGTGTGAACAGGGTCTACTGAGACACTGCTTACGTAATCATGTGCGCATTAGGTGTTATGTTCGTTAATCCTTATCAACTGCAGAAACGAACACATTTAGGGGGTGTGATGAAATGTCTTGATCTCCCGTCTAGCTTAGAGAACTCAGGATTGGTCAAGAAAATGCCATTTAAACCTGAACACTGTTCGTACCGACACCCTTGGTCTGACGAAGCTTCTGTGTTCAGAAGCGAAACGTTACCAAAACCCCTGCTATAACCGTTTCATTGGAAACTTTCTTTTCACGATTAAAAGGCAGTTTGTTCTTCCACGACCAAATATGAAGCGTTTCAAGAGCCTTCTTTGATAACAAACAGCCTTCTGGGCTACATATTCATCAGGCTACAGGCTACAGCTACACTCGGATTGAGTGATCATGTTGTCATGACATTTGATTATACTTGTCAATACGAACCAGCAGGAAATACTCAAAGAACGTATACAACTGTGAACTATGACTTGCTTCGAGCTCTTACTACTGCAAATCGATGGGATTTCCTTGAACTCAAATCAGCTAAGGAAATCTGTGAAACGTTTTACAGCCAACTTCGTATTATCATTGACTTATCATCGAAGGTGAAAATAATATCCAGCAAACAGCGTCCGAAAAAGCCTCTCAGAAGCAGTGTAAGCGGGACAATGCCTGGTCCAAATACTTGGACGATCCGTCTGGGATAACTTGGTGCTACTACACGTTATTGCAAAATAAGTGTGTCTGCCTCATTCGAAAAGACAGAAAAGATTACCAAATCAGTCTTGTCGAAAAATTCATTATAAATCCCAAAGCATTGTATAAACACGTAAACGACCTCCGGAATGTTAAAAACGGAATACCGCCACTGGTCTCTGGTACTGGAATAGTGACGTCATTTAAAGATTGCGCTCACGTTTTCCGACAACAATTCGCATCAGTTATCTCACAAGTGTCGACCCATAGACAGCCCTTAAACTCTGACAGCTGAAGCCTGCCAATTCTTCACGGGGTGGAGTTTCCCCCAAAACGTTGTTCAATCAAAATTAATGAAGATAAAGAGAGCAGGCTCACCCGGTATAGACAATATACACGCAAACATTTTGCACAATCTATCTTCCGAGTTGGCAATACCGACATCTGCCGTATTCACGATGATGTTCGAGCAGAGTTTTGTACCAGAAACTTGGAAAACTGCACTGATTAGTCCCATCTACAAGGGTGGCAAAAGATTAATAATTTGATCTCCGAGGCACAGCATGGATTCAGGAAAAAACGATCTTGCCTGACAAACTTGCTATTAGCAAAAGAAATTTGGTCTGAGCTACTGGATGCCGGCAACTCCGTGGACGTAATTTATATCGATTTCTCAAAAGCCTTCGATCGTGTGAATCACGAAATACTTTCGTCGAAACTTCTCACCTACGGAGTACAGGGTAAACTCCATGCATGGATTAAAGAATGGTTGATATCTCGTGAGATGTACGTGAGAGTCAAAAACGAACTATCCGAGTCGATTAAAGTTGCCCGTGGTGTCCCACAAGGATCAGTCCTCGGACCGCTTTTGTTTTTAATATATATAAACGACTTGCCTACTGTATTGCAGTCGTCCGTGCTTATTTTCACTGATGACGCAAAGCTTTGGCGCAAGATAAACTCCACAGACGACACGCAGAACCTGCAACGGGATCTCGATATGATTCACACTTGGTCCCTAGACAACGAAATGCCCCTGAATGCTTCGAAATGCAGCCTATTGTCTCTCAACAGCAAGTCCAGCAAAGAATATTATCTTGGTCGCACTGTTATTAAAACCGTCTCATCCGAAAAAGATTTAGGTGTGATTATCCAATCAGACTTAGGAAACTCAATGCAATGTCGACTGGCTGCCTGCAAAGCTGAAAACAACTTGGGTCTCCTTAAAAGAGTCCTAGGTTCGTTTGACCCCAATATTGCCTGCAAATTGATTTCAACTTACATCCGTCCTCATGTTGAATATGCTATACCGGCATGGGATCCTTGGTTGAAAAAAGATATTCTGCTATTAGAAACTCCACAGCGCAGAGCGACAAAACTCGTCCTAGGACTATCAAATTATCCATACGAAACGCGACCTCAATTATTGAATTTGCATTCGGCTCAATACAGACGGAAACGAGGAGCACTAATATTCATTTGGACAGTGCTTAATCAAACGAATCATCCTTGCGGTCATTTGTTTCATCATTCCCATAACACACATCTGCGAGGCCACCTCTTCTCAAAGTCACATATATTGCCTGGTTCAAGATTTTGCTCAGCGTAGGATCAACGAAAAAGAAAAAAAGGGTAAACAGAAGAAGAAAACGAACAGAAGCTACATTTCATGTGTTATTGGAATTTTCAGCGAATAAAATTTATTTGATTACACAAATTTCTGGACAAGGTTATATTGGAAAAACTAAAATGTCATCCTGCTCATCAAATCCTAATCCAAGTCTAGACCTCAATACATCGAGTAATATGATAAGTTCAGCCTTCATTGTTCAAAAATCACAGTGTTTCTGTGTTCCTTTGTTGTTTTATTTCTGAATACCGCACAAAATCTTCACCTCTATCTTGTTAATCCACATATATTTGTGTCCTCCCGACAAACTTGACTGCAATATTTCAGTTCCACCGAAATTCAACGCGGCACTATTGAAATTAGCCATTCTTGTTTATTTTGGCAATTAATACACGCGTGTAAATTCGTGCGGGATCCTGAAAGTCCATCTTACTACCAGTCCATTTGAAAACTCTCCCGCTCACGAATCTTTCGAGCGTTGTGCGACTAAAACTAAGGTCATACAATCGTATCATATTCTGATCTTCCCAGACCTTTTCATGCGCTTGTAGTTGCCGTTAATGACATAACTTTCGCTCGACACATGCTTCACCAATCAATAATCACCTCGATCACCCACCTGGCGCGCCTGTCATGTTCAAACACGCAAAGCCTGACCTTATTTTGAACGAAAACGGTACGTGAAAATTGCATGGTCTGTTCTAAATCGGTAAGCTAGAAACGTAACGCGTCACTTGATTTATGTTAAAGTACACTACAAATGCGATAACACTAATCTATCAGAAATCGTTCAGACACTAAATAACCCTGATTATTCCTAGAGCTAATACCTCTGCATCAAATGCAATATTTTGTTTGGAACAACACTCTAATCGAAACATCAAACTAAACGTCAGGTTGGAAATCTGAATGAGTCTGATTTTTTAACAAGAATGGAACAATTAGAACGAAACCTCTAACGAATTGAGGAAGTTCTACGACTGCATGAAACTAAGAGATCATATGTGCGCGCCGTTTCTATCCCGAATGTGTCGATTAAAAGTTGCCTACTAGCAAGTACAAATTGTCTCATTCCAACCAGGCCTAAAATGATTTGGTGAATATACTACATCCGCCAGAGGTCTCAGCGGAAGAGGACACTGTAGGACTTCGATATACGGCGGGCGAAAGAACACGCGAAACCGGCGAAAGCGTCAGTCACACGCTGTACAGTCAATGAATGGGATAACGTTGTTTTGATCGAGTGTAATGGAAACAAGTTCCACTTATTTAGGGGATAGGCTACAACACGATAAAGAATACCGCATGTTGTGCAGTAGCACGGGCTTGGTGCCGATTGAAATATTATCATAAATTTACTTCATCGTATCTGGATAAGCCAATACTGCTCAAATTCGCGGTCAGCTCTGAGAATGATATAAAAACATCTTAATATCTGTATTATTTCTTTTTAGAGAGGGTCGAGAGACCACTGCAAGTTCGTTCGATAATGTGTCCAAGTGGGAAATGTGACGAAATATAATGCAACAAACACACAAAATAAACAAAGGAGCGATCGAAGATTAAGCCTTTTAGGAGTCCTAGAATCTGGTGAAACAACTGATAATGCAGTGCGACGCGAAACCGATCAGCTATAAAAAATATAAATCAGTGATATAATTGGTCTGAATGACGTAGCACTTTCCAAATTCCAAAATCTCCAGTAGATATATGTTGGACACGGTCAAAACTCGTTGAGTAAACGTCCACATACTAATACCATGAGAAATCAGATTAAGCATATCAAGGCTTCATATAGAACAGTTGAATTCATCCAAACGTCCAACAGAAACACCACTAAGTCAAACAGTCTTTGACGTTCCAAAAGCAACTACAGCTGAGACTGCAGCACAATACAGATGGAAACTATGAGCACTAATCTTCGTTTGGTTCAATTAAATCATACATGCATCTATCGGTTGCATATTTACAACAACAACACATCATCATCATCACAGACAGCATTACACCGGTAGCATGTTTTGAGTGCTTAACGACCACACAACCATGAAAATGTACAATCCTAAAAATGGGGAATGGTGGGATTTAAATAGCTACGGATTCTATAGATGAGTAGGCACAAACAAACTAATATGAGGTGCCTACACCTCAAATGGAACATGCATTCAAACAAGTTTCGTGAACGAGTAGAGAGAAATCAGCACGGCGGGTTCCGTGCATCATAACAAGCTTTCTCGTCACTCTGCTTGACAACATACAAGGTTAAACAAACACTCCAAGAAAATGCTTAGTGCACGACTGCCATTGAACACGGTTTCGATATATATCTTGAAACATAACTAGCCATTGTTATATCTGATCGCGAGGAAACGAGCCTGGAGGACGCGCTGCTCCCACATTGGAAAGTTTACTAGTAAGGGATTTTAATTGCCACTACCACGTGACGGTTTAGCCACTGCGAGATTTACGCCAATCGGAATGTGGCGTCGCAAAAGGAATCCGTTTCGGAAGTCGGTGGTCCGTCATCCGTAAAACGTGACCCAATCAGCGTAACCTATGCAGGTTAATCTGCTTCTCATTATCAACATTACTAGCGAACTACTTATTTCGGAGAGCATCGGAGCGCACGTGATTGCAATACCTAAATCATAGAATGCTGCAGTTACATTGGTTGTCAAATACTTGGAGATGATGAATGTGTTCTTTACGTAAGGTCTAAGTTTCGCACCAATAGAGTAACACAGCCCGAACTGTCGCTTTAGAGACTCAACACTATAATAATAGAGACAGTCCTTTCTAACGCGAGGTGACCTAGGATGCGGAATGCTACGGTCGCTTTAGAAATGCGTGCCGAGACCTCGTCATCAAAGGATGCAGAATTGTTGATACAACTACCGAGATACGTAAATCGGTCTACAAATTCAGGCGCAAATACGAGCGAAACTCCACAACAGTGCTTCAGTTATGGACCATCGTGATAAACTTTGTGAATAGTTCAATGGGCTTGGCACGGATGAGTAGTCACAAATACATTAGGAATATTTTTACCACTAGTCCACTGCTAAAACACTAACTGAACCTTATCTTACTGTCTCCACCCGATGACGGCAAACAGCCAGAAACCGGTAGTGGTGTGTATGTGCGTGGGATGTGAGCAACACATTACTTTGGTCATCCATAAACGCCTTGAGCGCTTGACCAGCAATCACTTTGTGATTCTGTGTTTGAATATCGTGGTTCGTTGTACGAACATTGTTAAACAGGGTCTTCAAATTCTAACAATTTTACGCATATGCTTTCTTAATCAAACACAGATAAATGTCGCGATTTCTACCGATTGGGTATAAGAAATAATTACTCAACATTTAAAAAAGAGGAAATTGCTCCGATGTTCAAAGATACCGGCCCATTATTCTGTTACTTGCAAATTATATTTGTATGATCTAATGAAATATTTTAAAAACAATCGGACAGCTGGCTCACGGATTACGTAATCAGTGTACACATTAGGTGCTATGCACGTTAATCGTTAATCCGATGCAAAATCTAACTCCAGATTGTCGAGACATCAACCTCATCCAACTTGTTCACAACATTTGTCCCAGCATTTATTTCAACTTCCTCAGCCTGAAGTCTTTCACTATAAAATTTCACACTCCGTCTTATCACCTCTACGTTATCCTGATCCACGCTGTGACCCGTGCCTCGAAAGTATTTATCTATGGCAGAATCCCGAAACAGTGAATGATATTCACTGGGATTTCGTGGTTGCTTTTCTATTCGTATTATATGTTCGTTTACCCTAGTGCAATGTTCTCTAGTCGTTTGCCAAACGTAAACACCCTGGCAACCCTTGCACTTAATTGAGATAATTTAGCTCGCCAAACTTTTTACGTTTTCGCTTACGGATGTTTAACTCGGTTCAATTGGCGCTTAATTAGGCTGTTGGGGTACATATTATTTGCAAGCCGACGACTGAATTCTTGATGAACTCGTTTCTTATCGGTAGCATCGCTGCAGAGGTGGTCGACCTCGTAGAAGAGCGATTTCACTACGGTGTATGAATTCGCGTTGATGTCTTGAAAATTCCTCTTTCGGTCCAGCAAGATCAAACAAACTGGAGAAATTCGTTTCCCACCCTACACCCGTGTTCCTTATCAAGTTTTCTGTGTCATAATTTTCCGTGATACTTTTTGTTTGTTCTTTAAATTAAAAATAACATTTAAACTAAATGTTAAATCTGTGAGAGTTTTCTTTCCCGAACATTGTTCCTTTGTTTAACTGCACTTGGGCCTCCACACATTGTGGTTTGTCCGTTACCCGTGTTTACCGTTATTGGAAAACGGTAATTTTTTGTGCTCTCAACTGAGCTGTTTGACATCCGTTTATTGGACACGTTGGGTTTGCATTGAAACCTGTATTCGATTACCGTTGAGGTTTGTTATATTTTGTTTTTTAATCGTCTTTATCAATATAGTACAGCGTAAATTGAAGTATTGTTCTGATTTGGGATCGATTCGTAAACGCTCGTCACTCCCGGTTTAAGAATCTCGCAAGGCAACTAGTTTCCGTGACAGAAACTATTCCCCAGTGACGATTTGGTCGCTACATACGGACTAAAAAACCCTTTATGATGCGCAGATGTGTATCACAAAATCGCGTCTGTGCCGATTGCCTTACGATATACCGTCGGTCATATCTTGCCGTTGTCATTTTCCGCGAGACAGTACGAGAACGGAAGTGTCCCATTCACAATCTCTGTTTCTTTCGAGACATGGATTTTTAATCCAAATTATTGAGATAATTTTGAAATGCTTCCAATTTGTTGCGCTTAATGATGACGAATGTATCCTCAACATTCTAAAGCGCTTGCAGTATCCACATTTGTGAAAAAGGAGCTTAGGTCGAAGCTAACCATAATCTCATCCTCCTCAATTGTTACGCTACTTAAGCGACGAACAAAATCAAACGAGTGCTTAATAAAAGAATTCGTGTTACCGACGAGCGGTTTCAAAAGCTTGGAGAGGTGCTTCGCAAATTCGTGTTTTGTGGATCGAATGCCGACTAAGATGGGCCTCAAGGGGACCCTTACTTTATGTACCTTGGGAAGTCCACAGAACCTGGGGGTCTAATCAGATTTTCGGTAGAGCATGAACCATAACCTTTGACCAAGTTTTTCCTTAATTCTTTAAATGCCATTTAAACATGAGCCCTGTACCTACCGACAGCTTTGCTCTAAATAAGAATCTGTGTTCAGAAGCGAAACGTTACCAAAACCCTGCTCTAACCAATTCATAGCAAACATTGTTTCATGATTATGGATTCCCGCTCGGTCTCGGGTATTTTCAAATACCTTGGAAACTGCCTTTTAAATTCAACACATTCGGGCTTGTAAATATGAAGAAGCATGTAGATTCCACATATACGTTTGCTTCATACGTTTTAAAAAGTTTAGTGAAGAAAAAGATTTGGTTGTCGGGGTATGCTCAAGATGGAAAATCTCACATCAAACAACCACTGCCTTCATAATATTATCACGTGTCCTCAATATACTCAACCGAGTATTTATGGAACTTTCGCCAAGAGTTTTCTACAGATCATGAATACATACATGAGGCTAGTAATGGAATACGGTGTGCAGTCATGGACTCCGTGGCTCAAGAAGGATGTTGAACTTATGCAGCGAATCTATCCACGCTCAAAAAACTAGTTCACAGCATCTGATACATGTCATTTATAGAATGGATAGCTCACCTTAATGTGTTAGACATTCCCTATCGACGAATCAGTAAAAACATTACCCTACCTCACAAATTATCTCATACACAAAACTCCCCTTACATTGAATCTTCACGTGAAGTTATACGTGGAACAACCGAACCCATGATTATACGATGATGGTACCCCATTCCGATATGAGCTGCAGAAGTTATTTTTATTCTCTCCGTATCCAATTTTTGGAACACTTTACCTTCTAACATTATGCATTCAACAAGCTTGCACGTGGTTAAAACAACATTAGCGAGTTTTTATTTAATTATTCCTTTTTCCCTACTACTATTATACTGTATAATCTAATTGTTCAGTAGATTTTAGTTTATTTATATTTTATTTTTAACCATCCAATAATTATTGTTAGGCTAAACGATTGTTATACAATTAAACACATGGACTTACCTTGAATTAAAAATAGGAAGAGTGCATAAGTTTTGAAGTTTTAATGCACTTAAAAATCTGTAAAATCGAATGGGATGATGGATAAACAGAAATGAAAATGTGGGGAGAGCAAGTGCTAAGCATGGTTAATAATTCAAACAAAAACATGAGGCACGTTGCCTTTTTTCACTTAGGTGGAGGGGTGGAACTGTTCGTAATCTCTACCTTAGCACTCATAAAAGCGGATGTTAGCAACAATTATCTTTTAGTGGATATTTGATTGAGGTTTCCAGAAAATGCTTTATTTTTAACCATGCTTTTATAAACACGAAACACAGTAATAACCAACGTTGTCAGTCTTAACAGCTTACAGATTAGGACATATAGACTCGGATTCAATACAGTCTAACACTATTCGACTCTCGCTACCGCCGTCTCAGAGGCGACTTGATTCCTATGTTCAATATACTGCATACCCACAACCATCCCCTGGATCAACTATTCACACGACTACCACCACGAACAAGCCGGAGTCATAACTATACAGTACTTATTCCCGAATCGAAGCTGAACTGTCGAAGGCATTTTTATTCTGTACGTGTATGTTTTACTTGGAACTCCCTACCCCGTAACGTTGCACAGTCACCCAACTTGGAAATATTCAAATCGGACTTGGACAACTTCATGTCGACCAATCCAAACATTGAAACAATATATTCCGCATCATAAAGCTTTTAACCCATGCGTCGAAGTAAACTATACATATTTACCCTATCAAACCGGTTGAAAACAATTTCTGCTCTATGTATTTTTACGTGATTCCTGAACTGATCAGTAGGCAAACAAATCCCGTTTTACTACCTACGTTATTTGTAATTCGCAATGACTTGTGGTTTTTTGTAAAGCTATGTGCTTTTTAGACATTAAAGTGAATGGAATTGAATTAATCAAGCTTTGCCTATGTGACTCTGACCGCAGACTCCAGCTTTATAATAAGCTCCGTTAACGGTAATTCAAGCAGACAATAAATAGACAGATCATTTCAAATGAATATTGTTCATGGGTTATTGGTTTTACCTCCATTAAACCATGTGTTTGGACATGAATACGAAAGTTGCCCCTGACAAATTTGCTCCCCGACAGTTGCTCCTTGACCATTGATCCTCTGACAATTGTCTTGACAAAATTCCTCCGGACAGTTGCTCCTTGGACATTTGTCATTGACAATGCTCCTTGACCAATTGCTCATGTACAGTGAACTCAGTTCCACGGACATGGAGGCGCTCGGAACAGTGGTCTTTTCGCTTTCGTTCACACACATAAAAATCAACATTGGGGTCACTCTTGCTGGTTTGAGCTTGAAATCAGTTCACTTGTTTATTTGTTTGATTGTCATAAATAGTTAAATAGTTCAGTTGATGGCTACCTTTCAAAATGGACAGACACGTTACTTGGCATCTGTCTGAAAAAGGCAAACCTAAGGCTTGCTAGGAACGTTTCATAGTGACCCCACTGTTGATTTTTATGTGTGTGAACGAAAGCGAAAAGACCACTGTTCCGGGCGACTCCATCTCCGTGGAAATACATTCTTGAAGTCATCAGAGCACAACCATGCCCTGACGCGTGTCGCCAGAATGTTCTGAAGGTAGTTGATCCCATCAAAATCAAGCGTATACAACAGAAGAAACCACAATGATGATCATTGCCAGTCAGTGTACAGGCGTTTCTGAAGTCACAGCAGCTTCTTTGCCAACAGAAAGGGCACTTAAGAGACAAATACAAAGAATGCAAAACCGCAATGGTCGGGTCCCACCACTGCCTGCAAGTCTGGAAGATCTGAATATTCCTGATGACTACAAGACCTTTGATGATGGAGAGCTCTTTCATCTGCACGACTCTGGACCTGGCTTTCAGCGCATTCTGATTTTCTCAACCCACGAAAATCTGATGTTATTGTCTGAAAGTCAACACTGGTTTGCCGATGGAACATTTCCATCAATTGTACAAAATACACTGTTGCTGCCAAGGACTCATGAAGCCGGTGGTGTTTGCACTGCTGCCTGGAAAAACAACGGCAGTATATCGTCGGGTTCTACAGGTAGACAATACCATTATCTTATTCAGCATGATAAGCGTTAGGGTTATTCATCATTTTCATTATTTTCATGACATTTTCCACCCCTTACTGACACATATGCGTTTTTATGCTTTTATCTTTTTTCTTTCTTTTTTTAAACAGGCTTTCAGAGAGCTGCAGCCAAACCTTGCACCGGCGACCTTGATGTGTGACTTTGAAAATGCTGCCATCCGTGCTTTTGAACAGGAGTTTCCTGGCCTTGTAGTGACAGGCTGCTTCTTTCATCTGGGTCAGTGCTGCTGGAGGAAGTGTCAGCAACTTGGATTAGCGACCACCTATGCTGAAGAGGATGGTCTTTTTGCATGTTGGATTCGGTGTCTTCCTGCGCTTGCATTTCTTCCCCGTGACCAAGTTGTTGGGGCATTTGAAACTCTGACAGAAAATCAAGGTTTCGTCACATGCATGGCAGAGAAGGGAGGCGAGGCATTTGTTGACTATTTTGAAGACACCTGGATCGGGAGGCCACCAAGACGGCAAGGAGCTGAACGCCGTGCCCCCATGTTTCCCATCGAACTGTGGAACCAGTACGAACGCACCATGTCAGACATGCCACGAACCAACAACAGTATCGAGGCCTGGCACAACAGAATGCAGTCTCTTGTGGGAGCATTCTTCCCTCATGTGTTCAGATTCATTGACAGCATCAAAAAAGAACAGATGTTAAACAAAAACACAATTACCCAGCTGTTGAGTGGTCAGCCCCCACCACCAAAAGGAAGAAACACATCAAACTGGCGGAAAGAATTAAAAGAGTTGTTGAAGGTCAGCAGGGTCGGGACACCGTGAGTGTACTGAAGAGCATTGCCTTTTGCTACAATTTGTAGGCTTCTGTTGCAGAGGAAGAAGGAGAAGACAATCAAGACAGTAGTTTGGAAGATGTTTTATAACAGTGATATTTTGTGTGCAGTTATCAGACATGAGACCAGGATGTTGTGAAAAACACTGAAAAACACATGACTTAGTTATTGTTATTGTTATTACAGTGATCTATAGTATTTTAATCAATTTTTATTAAAATGTTACACGAAGAAAAAATACTTGTCTTCACTTGTATGAATTATTTTCGTCGCAATGTTAACCAATCTGATCGTGATCTAAAAGTCATGGAGCAATTGGTCAAGGAGCAATAGGGCAAGGAGCAATTGGACAAGGAGCAATTGGGCAAGGAGCAATTGGGCAAGGAGCAAATATACCAAGGAGCTATTGTCAAGGAGCTATTGTCGCGGAGTAATTGTCGGGGAGCAATTGTCAAGGAGCAACTGTCGTGGAACCCTAAATAGTCGAGTTTATTGCATGGAGACCACGCCGACTCTTAGCCTTTCAAGCTAATTGTTATTGATCGCTATTTTTATTTCGTCTCTGAGGTTCAGGACATCGTATTAAATCCAGGAAGCATGAGTCGGACTCTCCAGGTTACCAATTTCCGAGGCGTTATCATTGTGTTAGTCTTGTGGTTCGATGCCGCGGATAATTACCTATGCCTTGCTTGGTTCCTAATCTTCAATTTACTATCTGGGTGCTTCATATCGCACCTGCTGCCATCGTATCCAAAACGTTCTGACCATCACTAGTAAACTCTTTCACGAACAATACCAGCTCTCGCTCACGAAACTTGAGCTATTGAAGCAGATGATAATGTTGCTGCGGAAACGTTTGAAGAACATGCGATTCAAATTTTCATTATACATTGCAGCTAATATGTTTTTATAAAATATTTAATCCGTCAGATTGTAGAACCATAATACTCAGCGTTATGTACGATGGAAAATGAGATATATGTACAAGACGAATTTGTCCCCCAGAACACCAACAAAACGACAATTGAGTCAGTGCACTTAAGTGTATTATTTGGTCCGTGGCATCAAAAAACATACTCAATCAATTAATTGTGAAATTCACCTTACTTTTATTTACGAAATGATGTTAAAGTTGCTTAATTTCATAGCTCATATAAACTTCAGACCTCATCATATTGTCAAAAAAATATTTCCATCTATTGCCAAAATGCAAACAATCTTTCGCCGAAAACAATCTATACGATACAAATTTCATTCAAGTTTTCCGTACAGCCTAATTTAGATATAATGTGCATCCTGTTTAAAAAGACGATAATGCAATAGATGTTTCGCATATGGCGAATGCATTTTGTGGTAATTTGAATAAACTACTCTTCAGCTCCGGCAATGTGAAAATTAATTTAATTATTGTACTGCAGGCAGCAAATCAAACCCATTATACGAATACTAAATTGTATCGAGTCTAATTGTAATAATCAGTAGTTCGGTAAGTGCGAGGTAAGTCATCGTTACAGCCATCCTGCTCACTAATACGTTATCGTTGTTTGTCATGATCATTAAACCTAAAAACGCCAAATCCTCATTTCTATTTAATTTTAACTCATGAAAATTACAACACACGACTGTCCATCTTAGATAACGGAAAACAGTGTGAATTTAATAGATTATTGGCTGTGATAATATTGTTCAAAGAATGGATGAATGAAGACGCGCAGTGTTATTATTTAAATGGTTGGGCGGGTCATTTTGGAAATTAACATTTAAGATTGGCCATAAAATATCATTGAAGCCATTTACAAAGAATGGGTCATAGATTAAAGTCAAATTATAGTAATCATTATAAGCAATTTCACCTACTCGAATGTGGTTTCAAAGGAAAACACAAAATTGAATTGAAACAAGTGTGATATTTGCGCATACTTTTAGATAATTGGTCAAAATAATTGAGTTCCTATTAGGTTATTCTTCACTATATGCACTGGTTAAAATAAAGGTGCAAAAACTTGAAAATTCTTGAGCAGAGAAAGATCAAGTGTTATTGCGGTTTGCGCACCGCCATAAATGGTTGCATTTTGTGAAAATGTGATCCATTTATATTCGTTTGAAGTAATGTGTTGCTCATATCCCCGACACCTACACACAACTAACGGTTTCTGGCTGTTTCCGCCATCAGGCGGAGACATTAAGATTAGGTTCAGTGAGACTTGAAATAGTGGAAAAGTGGTAAACAAAGTTATGCTTGAATGCCACAGGTTTAAGCCTCACTGAAACTAATCTTAATGATTCCACCTGATGACGGCAAACAGCCAGAAACCGGTAGTGGAGTGTAAGTGTGGGGTATGTGAGCAACAAACTACTTTGGTCATCCATACGCGCCTTGAGTGCTTGACCAAGAATCCCCTTATGATTCTGTGTTTTAACATCGTGGTTCGTTGTACGAACCCCATATAACAGTGGCATACAAGTATAACTTCCTTTATATTAGTTTAGTTTGTACATCACTACGAGTAACTGACAAGTCATTCAAGGATCCACAATTACGTTTGGTCGAATATTGCAACGATGTGACCCAAAATACCCTAATCTTTCCCATTTTCCATTGGAAATCTTCGACGTCGATGTTTTCCTGACTTTTTTTTAATGAGCACAGATCCCAATTTTGAAAAGAAGAAGAGTTTTCTTTTCACCAGCACAGTAATAAAAGCACGTTCATTAATTTTTACTAGAATTTAATTTTAAGTATTAAAATGGTAGAATGCGAATACAAATTGTCTAAGAATTATTGAATATGAATCATTGGGAGTACTCAGGGAACTACTTATTCCGGTGGCCGCCAATTCACCCAAATCCCTAGGTGTAAAATTTGTTCCGAACTTAGTCGCGATAACGCCTTGTCTGGTGGTAAATTCATGTCACATTGTGCAAATGAACCAGATGGTAATCACTACTCCTATAGTCCTCCGTTGTCTGTTAAGGAAGTAAAACCCAAACGCAATGGTTGCGAAAGAAATTTTTAATAACCACTTTAACATGGAAAAATTATTGAAGTTTTATTGGTCACGCTTCCTACTGAAATCGAGAGAGCTATTTTATGTTCACCTCCTGTTATTTCCTAGTGGTTATTTTTATGTGTATAATTACACTCTAAGATTTACATTATACTCACTGTAAATGTTATTCGGTTAATGAATTGGAATGTAATTGAAACATACCACAATCCAGGCAAATTCGCAGGTAGACGGTTGCTCCAAAACCAATGCCAACTGGACATTTCTTGAATATTACCGTGCATCGTGTGTAAACAGTTAACACGAGCAACTTTGATCATACCACAATAGAAAGCAAAAATTTTGAACTCATTCTACAGCATATTACACATCGATGCATGCAGATTAACTTATGTTGATTGTTAAAATATTTCACATCGAAAATCACCCTATTCATCATTTACATGCAAACATTCAAAGGTTCTGGTTATCTTATTTTCTCGATATTATAGACCACCTTATTTTTCTCACTTAGACTACATTTCACTTGGAGTGACCAGCCACGGATTACGTAGCGGGTTTGAACGGGTCAAAATATGTGCGGTGAATGTAATATTCACGTCGTGACAGTTTCTATACTTTTACTCAATATAACTCGTCATCCTGTAATTTTTGTCAAGCTGATGGCTATTTCTAGCAATTGTTTCCGACTTCTGAGTTCAATGTGTCTATTCTTTTCAGGTTTTTTTCAATCACAACACATACACCCATTTTACAAAAGAACAAAATCGGAAACTGCCGCGAAAATTGCACTGTTTATTCTACATCATTTTATCCTCCACGCATTTTTCGTTTGTTCAACTTGCCACTTTTATTACACTTTTCAAATGACGTACACATAAAGATCATTTGTCCAAAGTAAAGTGTTGCTCACATCCCCATCCCTTGCACTCCAAGATCATTTGTAATTAAACGGTCATTAGACGACCACTGAATCAGACATACTCCAGGCGCATCAGTCAAATCTGATGCATATGTGGTTTGACATATTTTACTCGGATGTTTTGATATTAACAAAACTTGTTGTCGAAATCCCCCCAAGTTCATGAACAGCAACTATGAATAATATGTAACATCCAATCCTTCTTCATTTGTTTAACCATGGCGACTGATTTAATGAACCCCGAGAAAGTTTATCAGACATTGCCGCACTTCTAAATCAGATTTAATGGTCATGTTACTATTAAAATTTTGGCCTTCAAAATATTTTCTCCACATCTATAGGATCATCAACGGGTATTTTGTAAAATCTGAGTATTCATTTCTGGCAAATCTTACAGTGTTCTCCATTGATTTTAGTTTTGGATGTTGATTGTCATTAGCCAGTTTCACGTTCTATTCGCATTCATGTATATTGTTTTCCGAAAATAAATTATATTATTGAAATCTATTGAAATAGATTATTTACATTATAAATGCACATTGCTTTACCTCATTTTTGTTTAATAAAAATCCATTGATTTTAGCAGCACATTTCGAAATTACAATGCGTCAATATGAAACTTAATAAAAGCTGTAATGCTTCACGTGTGATATTTTCGTACCTACCATAATTTAGATTCAACACCTCTCAAAAACAACTAGCTAACGGCATTGTCTTTCTTCCAGATTTAATCGTCTTGCAACTTCGACCTGAGCAACAGTATGCCATTCTTTACACCCACATCATTAATCATTCACTTCTCTATTATAATCAACGTTAGCAATCGAAATGGTGCAGAAACCATCAGCAGTGGATGACACGGCCTCAACGTTGCCGCTATTGGCGTTATCTGATCAGGCTTCACTGAGAAAAAATTTTCGGATTGAAAATAACAATTCAACGTTGCTTTATGTGCTTGCTACACGCCAAAAGCCAGGTATGTTTGACAGGCTAGCGTATTACAAGTTCGGTCCGTAGGTGTTTTGACAATGTTGTCTCGCATTGAGTATTTTTGGGTGAAACGGATATGACAGTATAGAAGAGTAATTGGTCAATAGGGACTTTCATAATATTTTCAGTATGTGGGAAATTGAATTGAACAGTATAGAAATTTTGAATCAGGTTAAAAACTCAATCTCTGACTAGTTTTGTAGTGTTTAAGCTGAATCGATCAATATTATACGAAATGGTTCAGACAACAGAAAGTTTTGTAGAAGAGGCATATTTCAGTTGCACTCTAGATATACGTTGTAAAGGAAATTATCGCAAGCACTCAGTATGTACCTGCCATGTTTTATTGGCATCACGCTTGTTGTTTGTGGAAAAAAGAGTTTAATAATTAGTTCCAACGATATCGATTGGTAAAATGGGTTAAAAAATAGTCGGAAAAATGAATACGATTGCATCGTAGCTTCGTACTGCATCATATTAATGATGCATACCTTAGGCGTTTGTATAATAAGAATTGATCCGTACATGCAACGCTGGCTTCCTTCTAATTAAAAATAATTTTCTATTAAACACAATTGCACGATAATATAATATATCAACGGTACCATCATGTACGTAAACAACCACACAGTCTCTCCTAAACTATATAAAAAATGAACGACGCACATTGAAATAAAACATGATGAAGCATTCTTCAAAAGAATCTTAATCTCCGTGATCACAGAAGGATAAACATTTCATTTGAAAAATATTGTTTTTGCCCGGCGTTCATAAAGCATGCACTGGATCAGCAAATTCAACAGCGAATTTTGGACACAGCTTCGAACAGCGCCACAAGAAAAATAATCTCGGCGGAAAAGTAAAGCTTATTAT
Source organism: Atriophallophorus winterbourni (assembly GCA_013407085.1). Classification (NCBI taxonomy): domain Eukaryota; kingdom Metazoa; phylum Platyhelminthes; class Trematoda; order Plagiorchiida; family Microphallidae; genus Atriophallophorus; species Atriophallophorus winterbourni. Next base: position 23,016 of record JACCGJ010013525.1, read on the forward strand.
GATACAGCAATTTGCGTACTACATCTAGTCTATTTGGAATACTAAAGGTCTTCCGGCAAGACCGGAATATTCCTATCATCCTTCCACTAACTTAACGTAGAGAGAAATCTGTGCTTTCTGACTTCCATGAACACGTCTCGTGGATACTTCAGCAAAACTGTTTGTAACTTTGCAACCAAATCGGTTTACGATATGACGTTAGCTTGGTACAAAATTCCAAATGTTGGGTTTTACCTCGAAATGGAATGCGCTGAATATATATACTTTGCGTATGATTACGGAGCAATGTTCAAGATAGGAACCCCGAAAAATAGCTCTGCTTTTGACTAAGTAAAACTCGCTTTTTATGATAATCAAATCGAATTACTATACAAAATAAATTATATCATACTGCAAACTAAACTTACCTACTGTGGTCATGCAACACTGTCCGTTATCTCAAATTCTTTTAGACCATGTCTTCTATCGAAAATGATTATCATGTACGCCAAAGACTTTCAGAATTTTACTGAACTTTCAGTCACTGGAATGGACTGCAATGATAAAATCGGTTACTGAAGAAAATGCCAAAATAACGCAATTGCCTTTAGAGAGCATCAATAGCTTCTCAAAGAATGTCCACCTCGGTCTAGACGGCGAAAGAACGAGCCCTTTTATCCTTTGCCACATTATCCACCCAACAATTGTGTCCAGGTTTCCCGATTGAAATGCTTTCCTCTTCAATTAACTCGTTTCCAGTTTGTTACTCCTTTTCAGGCGAAAGATGAAGTAAAGCCAGAGTTTAATCGTGTGGAAATGCTTTTTACAGTTAAAATGTTCCTAATGATGCATGTTTGGGATCTCCCCAAAAACAAAATACTTGTTTACCGAGCAGCAATCGCCCTATAATAATTTATTTATTCAAGAAATGGCCACTGATTTCATATGATATACATTCTTTGGAGAATCTCGACCATGGATTCATATTAGTTCAAGGTAATTCAAGGTTTTTAATGGTCTAAAAATCAACAAGCTTAACAACAACCATAGGATGGTAAAAATTGACATTTAAGTGTATAAACAATATAAGAACAAAGATTAAACAGTATATAAGTGTCCTAAAAACGAATAATGCAATAAAAATTCGCCTAATTTCGTTTTAAAGTCATGCAAGCTAGTGGTGAAAAGACTGCGTGCAGTCTATGGCTTCTGACTACGGGTACGCGATTAAATCACATCCCGCAACATTCTCCCCGAAAAACGATGTTTGTAATTTGGTATGACTTGACTTCAATTAAGCCGGCTAATCTCCTCGAGTAGCCAAACGTACAAATGTAAAGGTAATCACATTGATGGACTGATGAATTGCCGAGTTAATTTCTTCAGTAAATACAATTCTTACACGGAAACTTTTATTTAAAATTATTCAAATCGTTAAACATGAACATTAAAAATAAATATATCTGGTTATAGACTTAGAGAATATTAACCGTATTGCGGATCGTAGGTTTTGGCTATATATATATATATATATATATATATATATATATATATATATATATATATAGGGCTATATGCCTTTAGCTAAACCTTTTTGATTACAATATTTGTCTTAGCTAAATTATGCGAAGCATTTTATTATGCAAATGATATCAGCATTAGTATGGCGAACAATAAATCAATTAACACTCGCAGCCTCAAATAGGTAAATGTATACTATTTTATATATTGATTAAACTACGTTACTTTGATTCGCAATGTACATTCGAATTCACATGCACGAGGGTAGATGATATCAAGCAGATTAAGGTCCCTGCGTGTGAGTAATGATTCGCTTGCGGCAAACTTTCTGCCCCATTCTTTCGCTTCATTCGGAGCTCGAATATTTTACGCCTCGCTACTCGTATTTATCTGGTTTGTGTGAATGTTCGTCGCTTAAATCAACAGCAGGTGGTTGTGCCCTGTTCGGTTAGAAAAATACTAACATCTGGTCTATCAGGATGTTGGTTTGTTCGTATATTCAGTTTAGCTATCGTGTGAATAACCCCATTACGACGAATATAAGTGAGGTTCTAATAAAAATGCTGTACTATCTTTCCATCAACACATGAAAAGAAAAAATCGATGAAAGAGATAGAAAATCAAATTCAACTCAAAATATTACTCACGAACCTGTTTTTTTATTTATTTAGAATTAGTGTACTTTTGCTACTGTGCACAATGATATGGGCTTATACATTAATCTGGAAAGTTTTTATTATTCACTGTTGCCCTTAATGCACCAAACCATTTGATTCGAAATATATTTTATGTAATAGGATAATTACATTCACATTACACATTAAATATCTGAAACTGTAAACTTTTAACTGAATATCTACATTAATTTTATCCTCACGTGTGAAATATCTACAACAATTGAAACAATCTCAAACAATCTCCCAATTTCCCTTAATGGAGAAAGTTATGGTGAGAAACTATCGACCTAACGGCTTTAACCTAATTAATTTCCTTGGTTAAGCACCAAAGGAGTATTATTCACTTGGAAAACAGTAAAACAACTTGTGTTTATAGAAATATGAAAACTTGTATCGTCAAGAAATCTCAAAGAATCACTTTCACATGCTTCGCACCTCGTGTAATTTAATCTTCTGATTTCAAATAAATGATATCACGAAATTGGCCAGGAATAGTAGACCCACTAAATGAGAACATTTTGAAAGTTGGTATTTTACTGAATAAAAAACTCAAAAAACTCTGTCTCTGATACGTTGGATGCTGAATAATGTAGAAGTGTGAAGTGTATTTGTGATGAGTGCTAATCACACGCCTTCTCATTCTATGGGGAATACCAACCCTCCTGTACAATAGAAGCAATCGCTAAAACAACACAAGAAATGAATCTCCAAAGCACAATATTGCGGATTTGGGAGCATTCCACGAGAACGGTTGAAGTGAGTACATCCTCGAAAACATCAGCCGCTATCAAACGATATGCAAATCGCTAGGGTCTGTCAATAGAGACTAACATGGTGAGAGGTTGAAACAACCTGGTTGGCAAATCAGTTCACTGGGTCAACTGCCACAGGCATGTTGGGAACAGTCTTACGGCAACAGTCTGATGACTATATATGATAGGCGTTTGTTTTATCTCTCTTTCTGTGTTTAATAAAGGCGTCGACCAAATGGCATTCTGTTGAGTTATGTTATTTGTGGGTGAACGAAATTATAGTTGGAAATATTAACCGCAAGAATGAATTGAGATGCGATCGACAATTGGATGAGGCATGAAGCGAGACGACGTATTCGGTGTTGCACCGAGGTTAGTGCAATATTCATAATAGACGTCAGAACGTGAATCGCAAATTTTCAATTGACCTGACGCAATGATTACCATTTTACACTCAACTATATGAATCAACACCTTTGGAGTGGTGACATGAGCATTTAGAACGTTTAGTGGCCACTCATGGCGTAAATTAGGGTGGAATGACTAATTAAAATATATTTAGTTTGTTCATGAAAATTCTTTCACCACGTCTGGTGATATGGAGTTCCAAAGGGAACAAACGCGCATCAAAAAACCCACGGCAGTTCTGATGAGAATGTGAAATATAAAAAGCCAGTTGGTGACAACGTGTGGTATGGCTTGACCGGAGGCGAAATAGATGCCTCAGAGGATGCACCTTTGTGTTCATTATTTTATAAGTTAGGATTAAATTCAATCAAACCTGTCTGTGAGGCAGTGTATCCAAATCAAAATGCATGAGTCGATTCTAATGTGCTAGGTTTCGGAGACAGCCAACCATTTTAATTGCTCTGTCATAAATCCTCTCGAGCAGCATGATGTCCTTTTGTAGTCATGGTGCCCAAGCTTGTGCTGAGTAACCCATCACTGGGTTATTATACGTATTTGTGAGCGTGGAGAATGTTTCGTGGTAATAACGTCCGAAAATACGCCGAAGAATACCTAACAAGAGGCTAGCTCGGTTGTACACTGCTCCGAGGTCATTTTTATTGTCCTTTCCAGTTGTTGCGATCCAATGTTGTAGGAGAATGAGAAATCGTTACCTATTTGAAACATTTTGCACATTCAGAAGTTGAATGGAAGTTTGTTTCGCTACGACCAGCTGTTCAATGTATCCATATCGCTTTGTCAGCGCAGACAGTCCACCACTGACGCGATTCGCATCCACATTTTAGCATCATGCCCAAAGAGAACCATTTTGGCTGTGACAATTTCGGAAGGTAGTTGATGTAGAGCAAAAAGAGAACCAGACCAAGTACCTAACCTTGTGGGATATCGCTAGTGGTTTGATGTCCCTAGACATCACATCATCGATACATTAATTTGCCTTGCTATCTAGAAGGTAGCTTCTCAGCCAGGTAAGAAAGCATGCATAAATAACGACCTCTTGCATCTCGCTCAAGACTATAGAATGGTTCACGTGATCAAACGACTTTGATATGTCGAAGTAGCACGCCTGCACGCAACCAGCCTCATCCATTGCCTGCGTCCAGTCGTTCAGCGAAAATACGCCCTTCGCCGGGCGACTCAGACGACTGGAGCTGAGGACGCTTACACAAAGAAGAATGTGAGGTGATCTCATCCTCGCATACAAAATACTTAATACTGATTCCCACCCCCTGGACATATTATTCCACCTACGGACTTCCAGCAACAGCCGTGGTCATGTTTGGAAATTGGAAATAGACATTCCAAACGAAACTGCCGCAGGTATTTTTATTCGGTACGTGTGTGCTTAGTTTGGAATTCCCTACCTGCTGATTTGGTAAGCTCAAACAGTTTATCTATATTCAAATCAAAACTTGACGATTATATGAGAGCTAGTTAGTATTGATTGGAATATTTGTAGCTCGGGTCGTTGTTGCAGTTTACTTGAATTTGTTCTCCGAGCTTGTTGAGTTTGCATCGGACGTTTCGTTGCCAGACTAGACAACATCTTCAGCGATTGTTGGCAAACTGACTGCTCGAAGTGGCACTGACGATGGTATTTGGCCGGCCGACCGCTGGTCACGTGATCGCATGTGATTGATTGATTGATTGGCTGCCTTTTCGGTTCTTCGTCTCAGTCGCATCCGTGCGTAGATGTCGTCCAAGCGCACTTGTTCGTTGATCGATCGTTCACCGGAGTGCCAGGCTTCGATGAACTCTCGTGCTGCTTTGTTATTAGCTCGACCCAAGATGTGGCAGTTATGCCAGTTCATCTCGTGATCTTCGTTGTCAACGTGCGTTGATATGAGAGACTTGGTGTCGTGACGTCGTACGGCTAGTTGATGCTCACGGATTTGAGTTTTTAGTTTCCAACCGGTTTGCCCGATGTAGTGTTTGTCACAGTGCGTGCACTGTATTTTGTACACTACGTTTGCGTTTTCATCGTTGGGTATTGCATCTTTCACTTTTGTGAGCACGTTACGTAGGGTTGCTGTTGGTTTGTGGGCAATAAAAATACCGTGAGGTCGTAGGAGTCTTGATGTCATTTCTGAGATGTCTTTGACGTATGGTAACGCCGCCCGTTGCATAACATCAGTCTGGTCTCGCCTAAGGCGTGTCGTTAGGCATCTACGGATAAAGTTCTTTGGGTAAGCGTTCTTCTGGAATAGCTTGTATAAATATTGTTCTTCCTCTTTTTGCAGTGTGAGCGTGCTGCAGTGTGTTCTAGCGCGTTGAAACAATGTCCGAACGCAGCTTTTCTTGTGTGCTGTTGGGTGGTTACTTTTGAAGTTCAAGATTTGGTCGGTGTGGCTCGGCTTTCTATAGACATTGGTCTGTAGTTCGCCGTTACTCAGTCTGGTGACTTGCACGTCTAAGAATGGTAATTGACCGCTTGTTTCTTTTTCCATTGTGAACTATATACCATTGAATACACAGTTGAGTAATCGTGAAGTTTCCTCAAGTCTTGATCGTTTAATAATCACGAAAGTATCGTCCACGTAGCGACCCATAGGGTGGGTTGTATCAATGGTAAAGAGATCTGCTCCAGCCTCTGCATTACGATTTCAGCGATTAGTCCTGAGATTGGTGAGCCCATTGGGGTGCCTCTTATTTGTTCGTAAGCTTGTCCGGTGAACGATCGATCAACGAACACGTGAGCTTGGACGACATCTACGGGATGACACTGAGACGAAGAACCGAAAAAAAGGCCAATCAAATTCAATCACATGCGATCACGTGACCAGTGGTCGTCGGGTCAAATACCATCGTCAGTGCCACTTCGAGCAGTCAATTTGCCAACAATCGCTGAAGATGTTGTCTAGTCTGGCGACGAAACGTCCGATGCAAACTCAACAAGCTCGGAGAACAAATTCAAGTAAGCTATATGAGAGGTAATCCGAATTTTGCCCCAAACTATTAATAAACTATCATCGTTCCATTGATTTTGATTTTTATAGTATATATCTATCTATATATATCAATATATATAATCTATTTGTACCTCTAGTTCCACTCATGGTTATTGTAAATTTAATTGCTTTTTCAACCATAAATCTTGAAAAAATTGAATCTACAGAATTTGCTCCATAACTTTTGAGATCACTAGATGAATTTCAACAGGACTGTAATTTGCTGGGTCAGAACGAGAGCCACCTTTGTAGTTGGGTGTTATGATTCCTCTCTTCAAGTCAGTCGGTACAACTTCCTCCTTCAAAGAGTGATTAAATAAATCAAAAAGTGGTTCGCACAATTGACTGCCGCATTACTTTAGAATTGCAGGTGTGATTCATTTAGCCCCCGGGACTTATTGATATTCAACCTGCGTAGGTGATGCCGCACTATTTCAGAATCGATACATATATCGCTTACAGTTCCGGCACAATTTGTGCTGATAATTCCGATGGCACAGTTTTGTCGACCATGTGAATGCCAAATTTCGCTATATCAACCATTTATACTGCGTCTGCGAAATTTGAATTGTGGTTCTTTGCTATTACGTTTCTGGACATAGTTATAATTTAAATGTATTATGTTGGTGATGTAATCTGTCAGTTTTGTGCAATGCTAGTCCGGATAACGGATATTTATATTATGTTGATCGAAAGCCAGTATTGTTTTCATCAGATCAATGAAATCCCCTTTTCTATTTAGTTTTGTTTGCAATACCATTCTACTGACGTTGCACACGTATTGAAAGTGCAGAACGAGGTGATCGCTTCGTCTTAGCGGAGGGTGATACTCTACAGCTTCAACGGCCGTGGCTTCAGATGTTAAGACTGGGTCTAGAACAGATGTCTGTTGCAAATTTCGTTGTCTAATATATTCGGACGACGTAATTGAACTGCTCGTGAAATTTGTAGTTTAATGAACGGTGGTTGGTGATTTACTCGGTTAAATATTAAGGGAAGATTGAATTAATCCGTAATCAATGATTGCGAATTGCGCTGTTTTCCAACGTACTGCATTGCTTTCAAGTATTTTTCGTTATGCGCATCCTACGGTGATTGTGAACGATAAGCTACATCAACGATGCAACTGTCTCCTGATTCGAGCTTCAAGTTACACCATATACCGTTTCTCAGATCGAGACCAGTGTCTATAACTACCGTGCTGTTTAAACGTTCGTGGTGGAAAACAGCTACTTCACCACCTGTTCTTGAGCGGTTTATCCGTCTGGTTTTCGTCTACAGAGTTGGATGGGAAAGCTCGTCTATTTATCCGATCCTTAGAGAGTCGGACATTGGTCGGTTTTGGGATTACAGCAGTATTTCAAATCCGAGTCACATCTAATTTTAGAAGCCGTAGTTCATTAGGCGGTTTCGGCATAAAAAGTCTGGGGGCACTCAATCAGAAATTCTTTCGGGAGATTCGTACGATTTGCTTTCCAGTTAGCCCTTATTGAATCCATCTTACCCCTAGTTAAGAAATTTATTTTTAGAGGTTTTGTCCATCACATCTATAGTTGTGTGACCGAGGTAATCTTAACGTGTCCACCACGACTGACTCGTGAGCTCCGATATTGTTGGCTATGTAGAGCCTCTGTTTGTAATCGTGGTGCTGTATTTCACTATCCGGAGCAGTGTTAGTGTGTCCCGGAACACCAAAAAGGAACACACTGCGTTAGTCACATTTATCCCTATTGTTTAAATTACATTTTCTCTCCCACCATTTTTCATTTGATGACGATTTAATGTACTTAAATAAAATATATGCTAGACCTTCTGTCAATAATCCACCAATAATGTTGCCAGTGTCCATTCGACATCATACAATGCTAGTTCAGATGGTTATCACTACTCAATATCGCTGTGAACCCCCTACAGTTCTCTCTGATCATCCTGTTGGAAGTGGCTGTTATGTTTCCCTAATCAACTCGCCACATCTAACTAACCTGGCCGTCTCCGCCAACCAAACATATTGCACGGCGCGCGTTAAACGGAACAATGGCTGAATGGCTGATTGAAAGCTGTTCCTGCTGTCAATAACGCTTGCAACGTACAGCTATCATGAGTCACAATGGTGAACTGAACAACACGGAAATTGATGCGCTAAGATTAGGGCTTAAGTTTTCATTCAGTCTAATAGATTAATGGAAGCGACAAGTTCGTTTGCTGATTCAGAATCTGCAATAAAGCTCACCTGAATGTGTAAGGATATCCCTCTCAACCAATTAGGGGAGAATTAGATTCCTGTACAAAAATATTTTATTCATCAAACCATTCATTTAAAAACTTGTTACGCAAAGGCATGATATATTCTCGTAGTCGCAATTACATAGAGGTACCAGCCAATTATCTCCCAAAACGGAAGACGTTATATTTATTTTGGTCGTTTTCGTTTACCGTAAAATATTATTTCCCACGTTATTTCACTCAACTTGCATTATTGATATCAACTACGAAGTGAAGGAGATCTTAACAATTTATTCGGTTCCAGAATCTGAATGCTATGTGCGATATAATTTTCAACATACGATGTTCGCCTTCCACATCGATTAAAATCATTACAACACAATTCTAACGCGAAATGCTTTTTAAACCAATAAACACCACAAATTATCTTGACCAACTCAAACAGTACGGAAGGCTCAGATATGGCTTGGTGAACTGCTGAAGGAAATAATGTTCCGAATATGCTGAGCTTACAATCTAATTCTAATGATTTCTCCTAAGGCTTTCTCCACTATCAGTCAAAATGATATCTTAGATTCGCCTATTTTCAAAAATAAAGTCTTCCAACAAAAAAGCTTCACTGTACTCACCATCAGTTCGCATTGCTCGACTTATACTGTTAAAACTTCATTTTTTTATTTCTCGCACGACAGGCGTAATGCATCGCATTATTCATGTCTATAAGCAATGGTTCAAACCGAGTTAAATCGTTTTAAAAGTTTAAAATTTTTTCTATATGTCATTTAAATATTCATATTCGGTTAACAACAGCACTGCGGATGTATAGTTTCGAGAAAAGTGGATATTCCCTAAATACATAAAAATAGATGCGCCATGAGTATTCAATGAAAGCCGACTTCGTTAACCACGCCACCATCCACACATCAAAGTATAAAATTCTTCAGTTGTTAATTTCAAAAGCAATGGCTCTATATGAATTCTCAATTAAATCCTAATATTTATTAACTCATATAATTTTGGTTCCCAAGGTTGCCGCAGCCGGGGGTGGTGGTGGGGATAAGCTCCCGCTACCTGCAAAATGCTCCCATACGGCGTACGTCTCAAATAGCCTCTGACAACGGAAGCCCAACTCCTGGCCTGCTCGTGGCGGAACTGCTTCTACTGACAGGAGAAGGGGCGAAGGCGGGTGACTGGCGCCTCAAAACCAGTTCGCTTCGGGTAGATGGAGCTCGTCAGCCTGGGAGGGCAGTCCATCTAGGGGATGGAAACCCTGACTCCAAACCTCCGCTTCCTGCGGATTACACAATCACAATACTCCGCCGAGGACGGTCCCAAGCCCGTCTGCAAAAGGAGGAGGGTTAGACGCGGGGTCAGCAACCCCACTCTGTAAAAACCTCAAACCGCTACTGAAACCAAAGCAACATGTCATACCAAAGTAACATCTCCATGCTTGAATCGAGAAGAAACCTCATCTGAGGTAAAAATGAAGCAGACTGGTGAAAGCCCACCGGAAACCAGTCAGCAGATGAATCTTCTGTCGATGAAAGCAACAACAAAGATTGCCACATGGAACGTCCGTACGATGTATGAGACCGGAAAGGCTGCACAGGTCGCGAAGGAAATGCAAGAGTATGGTATACAACTGCTGGGAATATGTGAAAGTAGATGGAATGGATCTGGCATGTTGATTTTGACATCCGGGGAACGGATTATTTACTCAGGTCATGAAGATGAGAACCATAGTCATTCGGAAGGCGTCGCCATTATGTTATCCCCAATAGCTGCAGGCGCTCTCATTGGATGGGAACCCGTTGACTCACGGATAATCACAGCCAGATTCAACTCCAAGGGGAGAAATGTGACGGTAATTCAATGTTATGCGCCCACAAACAATGCTAGCCTTGAGTCGAAAGAAGAATTTTACGTGCGTCTGCAGTCTGTCCTAGACAAGACACCCAAGCGAGATATCAAGATTTTGATGGGTGACATGAACGCGAAATTGGGTCCAGACAACACAGGGAGAGAATCTGTGATGGGTACGCATGCCCTAGGTGAAATGAATGAAAACGGTGAACTTTTCGCAGATTTTTGCGCGCTCAACGATCTGGTCATTGGAGGCAGCATCTTTCAACACCGAAACATCCACAAGGCCACCTGGACATCACCTGATGGTGTTACTGTCAATCAAATCGATCACCTATCGATTTCACGAAAATGGAGACATAGTCTCCTTGATACACGCGTAATGCGAGGTGCGGATGTTGCTTCAGACCACTACCTTCTAATGGCCAAAATTAAAATCAAGTTGAGAGCTTTCTGCGAAACCGGCAGTCGGCCTAGTGTAAAGTACCACACGCAGAAACTAAGGGAAGAGCGTACAAGAGAGATTTTCTCAATCTCACTGAAAAACAGATTCGAATCGCTCAACAACTTAACCCCTGAGCTCCCAATAAATGAACACTGGACCGCTCTGAAAGACTGTTGGCAAGACACTTGTAAGCACGTAATTGGCAGACGGGTAAAGAAAGACAAAGAGTGGATCTCGAGTGAGACTTGGACACTGATCAACTCGAGAAGGCAGCTGAAACAACAGATCCTCCGGTGTAAGGACACCAAGCAGAAAAACCAACTGATCAAACAATACGGCTCCCTAAATAAAGACGTGAAACGAAGTGCCAGAAGTGACAAGAGGCGGTTCTATGAAATGCTGGCAACGGAGGCGGAAAATGCAGCAGAAAAGAGAGACCTGAACACCGTCTACAACATTACCAGAACCTTATCAGGAAGGAAAATACCTTACGGCAAAATAATAAAGGACGGTGAAGGTAACCTTATCAGTCAGGAATCGGTGCAAAGAAAGCGATGGATGGAGCACTTCAAGGAACTCCTAAATCGACCAGCACCTACTTCAGTCACTGACATCCCACCTGCAGCAAATTTGCTAGACGTAAACACCGACCCCCCGGTCGAAATGAAATCCTTTTTGCCTTAAAATCGCTAAAGAATGGCAAAGCACCAGGCCCAGATGGGATTCCACCAGAAGCTCTGAAGGCTGATTTGGACACCTCGGCTGATATGTTACTTCCTCTGCTGCAGAAAATCTGGTCAGAAAGACGGGTCCCAAATGATTGGAAGAGAGGTCATTTGGTCAAACTTCCTAAGAAAGGGGATCTGAGGCTATGCAAAAACTGGCGAGGTATCATGCTGCTCTCAGTCCCTAGTAAAGTACTTACACGCATCATCCTTATGCGTTTGCGCGACGCTATCGACCAAGTGTTACGGCCAGAGCAATCAGGCTTCAGAAAACAAAAGTCTGGTATCGACCAAATTGCGACCCTCCGCATAATAATTGAACAAAGCATTGAATGGCAATCGCCTCTTTGCCTCAACTTCATAGATTTTGAGAAAGCCTTCGACAGTGTGGACCGCGAATTCATATGGAAGCTTTTGCCACACTATGGGGTCCCACCGCTGTACATGGACCTCATAAAGCAGCTGTATGAAGGTGCCTCCTGTCAGGTAATTCACAACGGAAGACTGACCGATCCATTTGCAGTTGAGACTGGCGTTCGCCAGGGATGCCTGTTGTCCCCAATGATTTTTCTGTTGGTAATAGACTGGATAATGAAACAGACAGTAAAAGGTGAGAGGAATGGTATCGATTGGAAGGAATCCGAGCATTTGGAGGATCTGGAATACGCTGATGATGTCTGCTTGATATCACGTGACCCCCAACGTCTTCAGAGAAAGACCGATAGACTAGCACACTTTGCTTCATATGCAGGACTACGCGTGAATACCGAAAAAAACAGAAGTCCTCCGTGTGCTAACTGATGAGCACCCATCAATCACCATCAATGGTAAAGCAGTCAAAGACGTCACGCAATTCGTCTACCTCGGCAGCATTGTTTCAATAAGTGGTGGCACGGACGAAGACATAGTCGCCAGAATCGGCAAAGCAAGATACGCGTTCATAGCTTTGAAACCCATTTGGGAGTCGAAGGTTCTATCAAAACGCACGAAACTCCGTATATTCAGAAGCAACGTCAAATCCGTGCTACTCTATGGATCGAAAACCTGGCGTGTGACAGCAAAGTCTTCTGGCCGCTTGCAATCATTCCACAATAATTGCCTTCTTCGAATTATTGGGGTAAAATGGCCAGAAAAGATAAGGAATCAAGACCCGTGGCAGATTGCTGCTGAGGACCCGATCGCCCAGCAGATCAGTAGAGGAAAGTGGAGATGGGTTGGGCACACCTTGCGGAAACCTTATGATGACATCACGCGTCATGCTCTGGTATGGAACCCAATCGGGAAGAGACGGGTTGGACGCCCAAGGCTATCTTGGAAGCGCTCGTGTGAAGAGGAAATCCGCAAGTGTGGACTTAACCGGAACGACATCATACTGGCTGCTATGGACAGACCAAAGTGGAGACAAGTTGCCGAGGCCCCATGTTCCTCCAGGAACTCAAGGGATTAAGTCAAGTAAGTCATATAAACAAGTTTGTCACCGATCTGTTTAATGTCAACCTTCGTTCGGCTAAAATAACTAGAGGCAAATGGGATGGAGTTTGTTCAATACCTTGAATATTAATCTGATACATTGCGTATCTGCTTTCTATGGAATGCACTACCGCAAGACGTTGTGAATGCAACAACATTTGATGGTTTTAAAGCAAAACTAGATGCATATATCAAACAACACCCCATAATCGATCCTGTGTATTGAATCAATATGAACCCAGAAAAACATGCAACAATGTGTTTTTGATTACATTTTATTTTTTGTAATAGTTTTTTATCTAATGGTACATGTAAAGCAATTGTTTTTTTCACCATAAAATCTTGATTCTTGATTCTTGAGAGAGCAATATATAAATGATTGACCATTCGCTCGATCGTTACGAAGTGGCTGAGAGCTTTGGTAAAAAGAAACAACTCAAAATAGATTTTATAATGTTTTTACGAATTAGCTTCTTAAAAGATAGAACTTTTAAGTGAAATATTCCTGATAAACTTCCTTTGAACAATATCCCATGAAATTTAGGAATTCTGCTAAAAATGTACAGAAAATCTCAGAAGAACAATGCTAAATACGTGCTAACGAACAACAACTGGTAAACTTGGAACTCAGTTTAAGCCTAGTGATAAAAGAACGAGGGAAGAAATTCTTGAATAAAAGCATAGCTGTTTTAGTAAGTATGTTATTAAATCATGAACGCTGATGCCTAGATGGCATACGTTCACCTTCACTGAGCTATTGCGTTTTATTAGCAAGCCACGCCAACTTACTTTTCAAATAAGGCTCAGGCAAAATTGCCCCAATCTTATCGCCACTACGCAGTTCTCATAAAAATGTCTTACCAATCGCAGCAAATATTGGAGTGCCCCAAGGTTCAGTCCTTGGTCCAATCCTCTTTCTGGTTTATGTCAATGAAGTACCGGAAATTGTTCGATGTAACATTTCGTTATTTGCGGACGACATAAAGATTTGGCGCAGCATTCGTAGTCCAGAAGACTGACTGCTATTACAACAGGATCTTGATACGCTTCACAGCTGGTTGTTAAAGAACAAACTGTCGTTTATCTTCAACAAATGCAGGATCATGAATGTGGGGAATCGAGTAGAGTTCACATAACACATAGGTTCGCATGTCTTTGAAAATTGCACTGAAGAAAAAGATTAGGGTGTCTGAATATGCTCCAGTTTAAAAACCTCACTTCAGACTAACAGTGCCTTCTAAAAAAGCAACACGTGTCCTAAATCTACTCAAACGGGTATTTGGGAAATTTTCGCCCAAGATATTCGTAAGGATCATGAATACATACTTGAGACCTGTCATGGAATACGGTGTGCAGTCATTGTCTCCGTGGCTCAAGAGGGATGTGAAACTTATGCAGCGAATCTATCACCGCTCAACAAAATTAGTTCTCAGCATCCGAAGCAAACCATATAAAGAAAGGATAGCTCAACTGAATCTGTTCGACTTTCCCTATCGACGAATCAGAGGAGACCTTATCTTACTTTACAAAACATTCCATACAAGGAACCATCGCTTAAAGGATTTATTCACTCGAAGGGATACGAGAAATTATCGGACCCATGAATATGTGCTGGTCGTACCCCATTCACGCCTGAACTGTAGAAAGTATTTTTACTCTGTCCTTGTCTGTTTTACTTGGAACAGTTTACCTTCAACCGTTGCTCACTCCACTAGCTTGCGTGAATTTAATACGAAATTAGACGAATTTTTATTGCATTATTCGTTTCCAGAACACTTATATACTATTTAATCTATTTTTTATATTTTTATACACTTAAATTTCATTTTTAGCCATCATGTGGTTGCTGTTAATCTTGTTGCTTTTAATACCATTAAATACTTTGAATTACCTTGAATTACCTTGAACCCCAAATATATATGAACCTAACAGCCGATTATTGGATGTGGAACACAATTGTTATATGATGTTTTGTTCTAAGACGTTATCACTATTACATATATAGACAAAGCAGTCTGAAATGTATAGTGAAATGTATAACAAACATGCATAAGAATTTTTCTTCGATTTGCAAAATACCGAATGCAAGGTGCTCTATACTTACTTAGTGCAACCGAAAGAATCTTGCTAGATTGTATGAAACCAGCAGCGTGTGTTGATTTAAATCATTAAATCCTAAAAATTATTGAATATATTTTTATCACAAAATATCCTGGTGATAGAATTCCAGTTGGTGTTGGCCTCCATCGTTCGATGACGACCATGTCTGTACACAAAAATCGCATTATTTATGTCATGTTCCATAGCTTTGCGAATGACTAAAAAGTCCGATTCTGGAGGAACAATCTCTCCCACAGTGCTCCCAACGATAGGCTGAACTCGGTCGATCGGCGTAAGTTACACGCCGGCTGCGTGATCTGCGTGATCTGCGTTTAGAAGTTGAGAACAGTATCTGCTCTTCTCCAGTTTGTAGACGACGCCTTACTCAATGCCTTCAATGTGACCGGTCAAGAGCAAGTTCTTCCCAGCTCGCGTATTAATGCCAAGAGCTTTCATATCGCTTTCGCAAATGTATTTGTACCGCAGGTGCGGTCCTTCCAATGGTCGACTTCCTGATTTCAACTCACCGTAAAGTAGATCTTTCGGAATTCGACCATTTTCCATTTTATAGACGTGGCCAGGCCACCGCAGGAGGCGCTGTTCTAGTAGGGTAAACATGCTCTGTAGATCAACTTTTGAAAGCACTTCAGCAGTTGTCACTTTGTCCATCCACGATATGTTCAAGATGCGACGAATGCTTCGTAGATGAAAAGCAATCAGCTTCTGTTCGTGTCTTGCGTAGGTGGTCTAGGTTTCACTGCTGATTTTTTAGACAATCGGGTTGCCAGATACAGACTTAATGGAAGCCGTTTTAAGTTTGTTTGGACCAATGGCTCTTTTCATCCAAACATACATATCGTGGAAATTTCCAGTATCCGCAGCTTTTCGGATTCTGAGGATAATTTCAGTCCAACAGACATTTGCACATCGTCTTTCTGGTTGCTCTTAGAAGTTGTAAGTTTACAACTGTTGGCAGACTTTTGAACCTCAAGAATGCTAACCGTTTCTTATCCAACACAGCAGTCACCTCAAAAGCTTTGGCTTCGAAGCAGTCGCTCGTTCGAGCTTTCTTTTGACCGTAAATGGAAAGTGTGACCCGATTCAGAGTTTTCTGAAGACACTTCGAGTGAGATTGTCTTGTTGAACTCGGCTGTGAAGGCTTTTGCGAAT
>JACCGJ010013526.1:0-22643 GCA_013407085.1 Atriophallophorus winterbourni
ACTGTTGTTGTTTAACAGACTTAGTTGTTTGGCTCCGAACAAGCTCGATGTAACACAACGTGAGTTTGAACAAATGCTAGCTGTTGTAATCTTAATTGTACTTTGCACTTGGCACGTTCTATAGTGAAACCACGTATGGTTAACTACATCTATCCGATCATCTCCTACCTATTGCGAACCCTGTATATATTATTATATTAATAGATTCAATCGTTCAACTCTCTCGTTCGCGAAACATTGTAAGGTAAAATGTGTGAATGCCGTATACCATTTTCAACAAGAAATTAATTAAAAATTTGGCGAATAAAATAAAAGCCATTTCACTCACAATTTAATCATTTAAGCCAAACTGGTATAAAACGTGCTTCGAACCCATGATGAGTACTTCAAAAATAACATTTTCACACATGTGGTCCTCGGGTCATTTGCTGCAAAACCGGAGAGTATCACCGGATTAAATTCTGATTTTGCTCTTTTTCGTGAACACTGAATTTTTTTGTCGCGCACACTATATTCATCATCGATCGCTCGACAGAGCCAATGCTTGTGCACAAACCACTGAACAGTGCTGCTCATAACCCTGACCGGATGACCCCAAAACGAAAACAAAGCGCACCGGGCTGCATGTGTGCGGTTTGCCGAAAGTCGGTAAGTCCTAAGGCAAAGTCTGTCACGTGTTACGATTGTTTGTCGAAAGTTAATGCCAAATGCGACAAATCGCTGACCTCGGATTTAGTATCGATTATTAATGGAGATAATTGCCCTGGTGTTTGTTATGTTTGTCTGGTTTGCAAGGCCAAATCAACACCGTCAGCCTCGGCGACGAAAACCCCTGAATATGATATTGAGACGCGTCTAAATGGAATGGAATCCATTATACAAAAACTAAATGAACTGATAATGAACGTCATAAAGACACCGTCGTTACCCGTCGTTACTGCCGAAGAGCCGGTAGATAATCCATCATACTCAACTTTACCACCAAACCAATCAATGGAAAAGGTTGAATTCTTGCAACACAGCACCCAGCAGAGTGTTAAAAGCGTCTTAAAGCCGAAAACGTTCACATCGAAGGCCCCATTAGCGAAAGTTGCCTCGAAAGGAATTTCTCTTAGTGTTATCTGCACCAACGTGCCAGAGTCGACTGAGACGTTATTTTCGAATAGACATCAGAATGATTTGGCTGAATGGTTGAAACTGTGCACTCGCATGAATCTCAAAGCGATCCACCCGGTTTCGTTGATTCGCTTGAGTCGTCCTCCCAAAGCCCTACACCAAGATAAGCCGCGGTTGCTCAAGGTAGTAGTGCAAAATGAGAAGGACTTAGAAGATGTACTTCTGTCGACATACTTGCTACGAGACGACATGGAAAATACATCTCGTGTATTTGATGATGTGCCCTGGTCGGAACGGGCAAAATAGCCACTGAAAGGTAACCAAAATAAAGCAAACGATCGCAACAAGCGCACCCTTATTCTGTTAAATGTCCCAGAAGATGCCACCGGTTCAGATACAAAGTGTAAATCCAACCACGACATACAACAGTGGAGATTTATCAGTAATGCTATCCAAACCACCAATGTAACGTTTATCGATACGTTCCGAATCCCAAAGTCATCGAATTACGAAGGTAATGGTCCACGACCCCTTAAACTGACACTTTTGACCACCACTATGGTGAACACCGTGCCTAACAACTGGAAACAGTATCGATACAAAGTTCCACGAGAGATCAAAATTGTCGGTAAACACCTGAAAACCTGCTCTATCGTGGAAGTTGCCGGACCCGTTGGTAATGAGCACAGTGATGCCGGGACTCCTGCTCCAAAAACGGATGTCGACCGACTCTATCGGAGTCGGTGATGTAATATACCCATTAACACGAGGCCCAACATCTTTGACACGTACTCAACTTACATGCTCAAATACTCATCATCCAACACTTTTATCAAGATCTACCATCAAATGTTTATACACCACCGCACAATGCTTGATAAATAAGTTACCCGAACTAATCGAGCTTCGTCAAAAATATTCACCACTCCTGATAGCCGTAACGGAAACTTCGTTCAATCAGCAATTAGTTGAGGAGGAAATTTCCATTCCAAACATGTTTCTTTTTCATCGTACTCGAATGGATCGTGGAGGAGGAGGTGTTGCTATTTACTATGATCAACACCTCACGTTCAGAGAAATCACGGATAATGATTTGATACTGGAAGATACACTTTGGTGTTCACTTTAATTAGCAACAGTTGAAAACTGTGTTGTTGGTGTGATTTAACGACCACCGTCAGCAGACGAAGCATACAATGCTAGTTTAATTGAGAAAACTCAGCTGGTTGTTTCCAGATATCAAAACAACGTCCTGATCATGGGTGACTTTAATCTCCCGAATTTACTAAAAAGCGAGATTCCACCGGTGAACTCCCTTGATCATCTATTCTACAAAATGTTCAACGAAATTCCTTTATTCAACCACATCTCAAGCAGTACTCGCTTCAGAGGCACAAACACACCGTCCATTCTCGATCTTGTTTTGACTAGCGAGGAAAATGTCATCGAGGATATCCGTTATGAAGCACCTCTTGGAAAGAGTGATCATGTAGTCATTGTTTTCAACTATATATCTGAAGCGATAAGAGCAAGTGATGCTCAGAAGTTGATAAGAAAAATCGATACAGTTGCATTATCAATGTCTCTTCAAGAAGTCACCGACTGGGCACCGATTAGCACTGATGTCCAACAATGCTGGTCATCGATACTTCAGAAAATCAACCGAAAAATAGAACTCCACTCAAAATGTTTCAAAACAACTGAAAAAAGGATTGAAATTCGTGATCCGGAGTCGAACACGGAAATGGATAAAGGTGAGAAACTGTGCGTAGAGAAGCCACATACTGCATTCAACACCTGAATCTTGGGAATCTTACCGTTTGTTGAGAAACAAAGTTACTAAACTTGTCCAGGAGGATAAAGAAAAGTATCAAATGAATCTGATGGATAAAATTGAACGAAATCCGAAGCTCCTCTTCCAGATCGTAAGCAGAAAGGCCATGGTAAAGCCAGGTGTTTCCGCTTTACTTACTACGACTGGAACTACATCCACAACTCTCGAAGCCGCTAACGAACTCGTTGTGAAACCCGAGAGTGACATGGTAAAGCTACGCGGGTTAAATACAAAAAATCCCCGGGTGCTGATGAAATAACACCATTCATCCCAAAGCAATGCGCCCATGCTCTATTCTCACCACTCTCTGACCTTTTCAACCTGTCCTTGAGTTGTAGCACGGTTGCTAATGACTGGAAATGTGGACTAATCACTCCGATATACAAAGGAGGGAACCGATCTGATGTGTCTAACTACAGACCATTCACGTTGTTGCCAGTGGTCTCTAAAGTTCTCGAACGACTTGTGGCCGACGAACTTATCAAACACTTGGAACAAAATAAGCTTCTTTCCATCACACAGCACGGATTCAGGACAAGACACTCCTGTCTCACCAATCTTCTCATAACTCTTGATAATTGGACTCGAGCCGTGGACGATGGATGCCCTATCCATGCTTGTTACTTGGACATGTCTAAAGCTTTTGATCGTGTCAACCACAGCATACTGCTACAAAAATTGGAGCAGCTCGGGGTATGCGGCAGACTATTGGCCTGGATAAAGGATTGTTTGACTGGTAGAGTTATAAGGGTTAGAGTTGATGGGGCTCTATCCAGCCCAGTAGAAGTTACAAGTGGCGTACCTCAAGGCTCAGTCTTGGGGCCAATACTCTTCCTCGTGTACGCGAATGATATACCCGAAATCGTACGCAGGAAAATCATTTTATTTGCGGATGACATCAAAGTCTGGACTAGCATACGCACCATAGAAGATTGCCAAATTCTCCAAAAAGATCTCGAAGCACTTCATAATTGGTCCTTGCGGAACTGCTTACAATTCAACATCCAAAAATGTAAAATGTTGAACGTCGGTAAATCATTCGAATTCACATACTCTCTGGGATCTCAGCAACTTTTATGGGTTACTGAAGAGAAAGACCTGGGCGTGTGGATTAGCAGTAACCTGAAGTCTTCACGGCACTGTTCTGTTGTATACAAAAAGTCCTGCCAAACCTTAGCATTTCTCAGAAGGATCTTCGGTCCTTTCTCAAAGCAGATACTCCCACGTATAATTAACACCTATATCAGACCAACAATGGAGTATGCTGTTCAAGCATGGTCCCCATGGTTACAAAAGGACATGACCTTGCTGCAACGGGTATACAACCGCGCTACAAAACTGGTGACCGGGCTATACAACATGCCATACGAAGAGCGGATTGCAACACTAAACCTCTTTGACTTTTCGTACCGTCGTCTCAGGGGTGACTTGATCCTGCTTTTCAACATTCTGCATACAGTGGATCACCCACTTGAACACCTGTTTCATCGGCAAGAAGTACGTGGTAGCAGATCGCATGGCTACAAGTTAATTATTCCACACTCCAGAGCAAATTGTCGAAGGTTTTTCTTTGCTGTCAGAGTCTGTTTTCTATGGAACTCCCTGCCCCCACATATCATTTGAGCAACAAGCCTGAACATGTTCAAGGCTGAACTTGACAAGTATATGTTGACCAAACCCAACCTTGCACCTGAATACACGTGCTGACTTTCCATGTATACAAAACATTTGTGTTGTTTTTATGAATTCCCTATATTTTTAATCTGTGGTTACTGTAAAGTATTTACTTTTGGACCATTAAAACTTTGAATTACTTTGAATTACTTTGAATTAATTTGAATTACATCGATAATTCCAAAGCTTTCGATAGAGTCAACCATGACATTCTTATTAAAAAGCTCGAATCCTATGGAATAACGGGAATATTGCTGAATTGGATAAGGGACTATCTTACTGATAGACACGTCCAAGTTCGCGTTGGCAGCACCTTATCTAGAAAAATAGACGTCACGAGTGGAGTTCCGCAAGGTTCCGTGCTTAGACCTCTTCTATTCTTGGTGTATATTAACGATATAGTAGAGGATATTGGATGCAACTTGATACTATTTGCCGATGATATTGAAATATGGAAGCGTGTCAGGTCTGTTAATAACTGTATGGTATTACAACGGGATCTAAGCATCTTATTTTGTTGGTCCCAGTTAAATGAGTTAAAAAGATCTTGGTATCTGGGTTTCGTGTAACCCTAAGCCTGGACAGCATTGCCGGATGGTGTACAATAAAGCTTGCCGTATCTTGAGTCTTCTCAAAAGAATATTCCGGATTTTCTACGTTCGAAACCCTACCCTGGGTAATTAACACGTATATACGTCCTGTTATGGAATATTCCATCCAAGCTTGGGCACCATGGCTGAAGAAGGATATCGAACTACTCGACAGGATTTATCATCGTGCTACAAAGTTGGTCTCCCGTTACAGAAATTTGCCTTTCACAGAGCGAATGTTAAAACTGAAGCTACACGATTTTACCCAACGGCGGATACGCAGTGACGTTATGTTGAACTTCAAAATCCTGCATTCTGTAAACCATCCCCTTAAACACTTGCTAAAGCCCAATGACCTTACTCGAACACGAACACATTCAAAGGCTTTAAGCATTCCGCATTCTCGATTGGATATACGTCGTAATTTTTTCTCGGTAAGAATTTGTTTCACTTGGAACTATTTGCCTGAAGAAATCACACGATCAGAATCTGTTGGTGTTTTCGCTTCCAAACTCGATGAGTTTATGACGAACCATGCGGTATGCGAGTGTCCCTATTGATTTTCGAGATATTTTATATTTTTTATATATTTTTATGTTCCATATACCTTGTCATCCTATGGTTATTGTTAAGCTTAATGCTTTTTCTACCATACAATTTTCTGAGTTCTGAGTTCTGAGTTCTGAATCTTCTTTGTGTAAGTATCCTCAGCTCCAGTCGTCTGAGTCGCCCGGCGAATGGCATATTTTCGAGTCCCATTGAACAGCTCAGTAGCAGGCCCCCCCCCTACGTATTGCGAATCCATAAAAAAAAAAAAAAAAAATAAAAATTGAGTTAAGTATCTCTTTTTTGAGCCATGGTGTCCACTAAGTGGGACCGAAGCACTTGTTTCAGCTTGAAAAAATCTAACGAGTTTAAGCCTTGCTTGAATGGTAGCCTCATAAATGTAAGCTTTGTGAATAACTCTCCATCTAACATAGTTGAAAGTCTGCGTTCATTCAATGAATTCGAATACCGTGAGTCACAATGATACACGCAGCTACTCTACGGCATACGAATTCTCTATTCCCATATTAGCTGTCGCCGAAATTTTTATTTGTACGTGTATTTTTCTGTGGATTCCCTTCCTGCAATATTGTTTACCCGCTCCCAGCATCGAAACTATCATTCAAAAATGTACACGTATATGTTGGGAATCGATTTGCCGACACCTCGTAATTACACATGAAACAAATATATACTAAGCTGTGTAATTGTGAAGCTATGTGCTTTTTGTGATCATAAGTTCTTGAATCTTGAATTTTGTCAATGATTGATTTAACCTTCCAATATTGCATTAAGATTTGTAATAGATTCTGACGAAAAAACTGTAGCCGCAGCTGTAAAACTCTAAAAAAGTATTTGCCAGCAACATTTATAGGAGAGAGAGTCTTCGGTAATTGATGCAAGCAGCTTTATCGCACATATTTTAGATCTTGGTGTTTCGCTTGCCTAGTGGACACACTCCTGTCATCATTGTAAAAGCAATCGAATAAGTGGCTTTAATGAAGCTGTTCTAGTGTATTTATTAATTTCCGTTCTTCCTCATCACAAAGGACCCTTTACACGCTCAGCGGTCGATCGCTGTTTAAAACTGATCGATAGTAAGGGGAGTATTTAGGTTTTCAATGGTTGGTATTCACTCAGCCGTTACAATTGCATGCGGTAAAACGGTGCTGTACCTTGAGTAGAGAGATGACAACACATCGTTCTGTTGGAATACCTTCGTATCTTTTGACAAAGATTGAGTGATTCATACTGTCAACTCTGAAAATCTTGAAATAAATTTCACGTATCGCAAACCACGTTGAAAAAATACATAATCGCAAAATGATTTTGGGTCACACGCTTAAGCATCCCTACGTAACAAAACTTAGGGAGATCTGCGAGTTTAATAAGTCAATCAATGAAACCGGCAAGGTTAGTTTTAACTAAACTTCGTGCATTCATTGAATTAAATTCTGAGACTAAAAAACCAACTACTGTAAAAGAAAGGTGTCCTATTAATTGCTTAATATAAACAAAATACATAAAATTGGTAATTAATTAATTTAAATCAAATTTTGGTTTTTGGTCTAACAATCAGCATGAGCAAGACCAAAGTCCTTAGTCAAGGGACTGTGTCGCCACCAATCATCACTGTTGGAAACTGTCAGCTTGAACCAGTACATCATTTCACATATCTTAGTTCAACTATTGCGGATAACCTCTCGTTAGACACGGAGATTGATAAGCGGATTGGCAGAGCAGCTGTCATTTTGTCCCGATTGAACTCTCGTGTTTGGGGTAACCGCAAGCTGACTGTGAAGACAAAGATAATGGTATACAGCGCGTGCGTACTAAATGCTTTACTTTACGGCAAGGAAACCTGGACCACCCACGCAAAACACGAACGGAAGCTGAATGCTTTCAAAAGCTGGTCTACAGAGCATGTTCACCCTATTACGTCAGCGCCGCCTGCTGTAGCTTGGTGATGTCTATAAAATGAAAAATGGTCGTATTCCGAAAGGTCTACTCTATGGTGAGTTGCAATTAGGAAGTCGACCATTGAGCAGACCGCAATTGCGGTACAAAGATGTTTGCAAAATAGATATGAAAGCTCTTGACATTGACCCCGCGAGCTGGAAAGAACTTGCTCTTGAACGCTCACTTTGGAGGCATTGTGTCAAGCGTCGTCTGCAAGCCGGGGAGGAGCAGATACAGCTCTTGGCTGCTGAACGCTGATCACGCCGCCGGCGTGCAACTGATGCAATACAACAGAGTTCTGACTATCGTTGCAAGCGCTGCGGAAGAGATTGTTCCTCCCGAATCGGACTGTTTAGTCATTCAAAATGCTGTTAAACATAAAATTAATGCGATTGTGATGTACTTTCATGGTCGACATCGACCGAAGGAGGCCAACAACAACAGATCAAATTATATTTATTCAAGTTATTAAGTAGTGAAAAAATATTACCAGTCAGTTATTGGTTGGATTGGTCATCAAAGTTTTAATGCTTCGTAATGTATGAGCAAAAATGGTGTGATTTAAATATCAATGAGATCAGCAGTGATTTGGTATAAATGTTATGTTCGGTCTAAAATACAGCTTGTTGACCAAAATAGTTAGCTGTCTTCTCATTGTTGACTGAAGATATGATGTTGCAATTTATTTCCAAGGTCAAGTTTCGAGAATAGAGACGGTTACAAATTTCGATAAATATGTTCAACCCAGATCCCCATCCTACTCATATATAAACTTGGTACCAACAATTTCTGGGAAAACTTAATATGAGCGGTCTAGCAGTTGGACAGCTGGGGATATCACATTTCCGGAAGAGATTCGTGCAAAAGAAACCCGAAAAAGTGGCGTACCTAAGTTACAAAACATTCTGAATTGGAACAAAATAATTCAATATTGACGGACGTTTTCTAAGATCGCGATGTATAAATCAGCACTAACAAAATGCGGTCTTCTGAAGAATTTATTTATCCATCCATCCAATCGTGGTGAACAAATTTGAAAACAATCTCTAAAAAGCAAATCACACTCTTCGGCGTCTGGAACCTTAGTTCAACGGACATCAACGGAGTGGAAATAAAAAGTAAACTTAATATATAATTTGGTTTCTTTGGTGTTTTCAAGAAAGATTTCAAGTAAATATAATTTGTTAATGTATTTTTACAGTACTTGTTAATTGTGCGCTTATATATACATATATACGAATTGCTGCTCAATTCCGTTAAACTTATTTCCATCATACAAATATTTTATTTCCAAGAGAACGATTTATTTTATCCCGCATTTTCACTGTCTGGTTTGATGAAGCTTGATAAGGAATATTGTCATACAATTTATTTTCAATTTTTCCTTTTGATGTTACCGAATAAATTTTTGAATTTCGTTTTTGTTACTTTGCTGTGAACATTCATTGAATTCAAAGAAATTAGCATCGCGCAAATTACGATTCCTTGTTTCAAAATAAATTTAACAAAATGTTTCCGTTTATGTTGCGGTTAGGTGAATCCCCAAGATGTTGTGTAACGTGAAATAATTTTGTGGATAAAATTCTTGAAATAATTGGAGTGCATGAAACAATGATATTCGTCCCTGAAATATCCTTTTCAAATGGAGATACAACAACATTTACGAAAGTTTTTTTTGTATATGACGTAGACTATGTCAGTGCGATGTGTATTGGATTATAGGAATTGGGTGGGACAAGTTTGAAGTAATTAATCGAACAATCATTTTATTAATAGATTAATTAATGTGTTATCAATAATCTTCACTGAATTCACGTTGCCTGTGTGTGTTCGCATGTGATTCCTTGGCTAAACCTACAGACAACGTAAGAATACTCATTAGTGATTTACGCTATTAACGGCAGATGCGGTGATATCTATGGAAACGGTCGAAAATTTTAACCCTTTGTCTCCGGGAATTCGATATACGTTTTTATGAAATATTTTGTGTTATTATGCTGAATTATGGTATAAATAAAACACACGATTAATTTTTATGATTTATGTATATATTTTCCAGGATATTTTGAGGTCATAACCGGAGTTACCGTCAGTATTTTGCAACGTAATTTTACCTATATGTTCATAACACACAATGAAATTATTTCTTTTAATATTAATAATATTTTGAAAAAGTTGTAAGTATAACTCATTGCAGAATTTGTTTAGGCATTTTGCACATTTGTTCCATAATTATAAAATTATGTGATCATATAATGAAATAATAAGACATGAACATAACAAAATATTTATACACTTTATAATATACAGTATAATAACATATATTTATCCTTTGTAACACAAACGGTTATAGGTTTACTCTGAGTGGTAGATTCGAAAGCAATTTTTTTGCTGCAGTGCAACAAAGATGCACCTCTCAGTGGGAGCATTAACTCAAGGGGCGGGCTTGAATTCCGTTTTTTGAACAAACTTCACAGCGATACTTGTTGGTAGTATATTCTGGCCAATGAATTCCTAGAATACCCAAAAGAACGGAGTCTGGAGTGGAATAGTTTGTCATTCGCCGTTTCGCTGGCCCTGGTCGTGTTCTTTGAGCATAAGTTAGCAAACCACGAGTTACTTCTCTGTAGTAATCAAATTGGGTCATCTGATTATCATCGTCACATTCGGTATACAAAATGTATGAATTGAATATTGCCATGTCTAATAAGCCGAAAAACAGCTGACGCAGTATATCATGCTTATCCACGCCAACCATGTGCATGTTTTAGTCACTCACTACGCTCGGGCATGTGACTGTGACTTTAGTAACATCTTTTTGTTTTCTCTGAAATGAAGTCATGGAAATACCATGATAATTTGATATTAGGTGCACCGGTTTTGAGTCCTTCCATTTGAAATCTGTGATGCCGCGAGGAGCGGATTTGTAGTCAAAATCTCCTCTTTCCATTGCTTGGTCTTCAATGAGTTGAGGAAAGTCTTTTCTGCTGCCACGGATTGTTCCACATGCCAATATATTTCTATTTTGAAGCGTTTCCAACAGAGGAATAAACGAAAAGTAATTGTCAAATAAGAGTTTATGATTTTTTTCTTTCACGTTTTGTGTCAAGGATATGACCACATCACCGCCAACGCCCAGGTGCTTTCATAATTCACAATTTCTTTCCGATTCTGCTTTACCTGTGTACACAATTACCAAGTAAATGTAACCTGAATCATCAGCTAGGCACCAGAGTTTGTAACCTCGTTTTATAAGTTTCCTTGGGTTATATTGCTTTAAGCTGCTTCTTCCTTTGAACAGATTCATTGACTCGTCATCGCAAAGATGTTTACTCAGTGAAGGTTGCTGCTTTAATTTTTTATTCAATTGGTACAAAACAGGTCTGATCTTAAACAGCTTGTCGTTTTTGGGTCCATCTTGGTATTATCATTCACATGAAGATTGCTGAGTATAGTCTAAAAGCGTTCTCGACACATGA
Organism: Atriophallophorus winterbourni; assembly: GCA_013407085.1. Taxonomy (NCBI): domain Eukaryota; kingdom Metazoa; phylum Platyhelminthes; class Trematoda; order Plagiorchiida; family Microphallidae; genus Atriophallophorus; species Atriophallophorus winterbourni. Next base: position 11,199 of record JACCGJ010013526.1, read on the forward strand.
CGGTTTTTATTGGAAGCAATTACATGTCTTTGTGTGTTGACCAATAGTTCGCGTTTGATGATAGTGAATGATAGCCCATCATCTTGTTTATTCCGAGGAATACTTTTATTTTTTCTTTGGAAATAGCAGCTGGGTTTCCTTTCTGCACGCTCTTCAAATTATTTTCAAAATGAATTTTATCTAAAATCTCTTCATCGAAAAATTCAAAAAATAACCTGAAGGCGTTGAAGCTGCTATAGTGACGGTTGGCATGATAAAAATTCAGTATCCACGGCAGGCTCTGGTTTTTTCTTCCATCTTCTCTTACTAGCATCTTCTATATTAACTTTGCTATGTTGATTAGATGCAATTGATTCTCTTGGGTTTACAGGTTCTGGCTCATCCACGACATCTAATGGATTCACCATTATTTGAAAGGCCTGTTCTTCAGATTCTTCATCTGTATCTTTGTTGTAGTCTGACGGCACATCGTCAAAAAGGAATTCCAATATTTGGCTATTTCTCAAACCTCGTTTTGCCATTTTTTTCTGAAAATAAGTTTTTGGGCTGTATTTACCCAACATATCAATGTTCATTTATTTATTTATTTTTGCTAAGTAATTCCTTATTTTCCGTGTTATGTATTATATCTGCTTTGCAAGAATAGAAAAGAAATTATGCTTATTAGAACAAATATAATTCTATATGTCTACAACATAAAGGCTAAAGTGAAATCCGTAATAAATATAAGCAACTCTGAAGTTGGATATTTCAGCTTACAAAATACTGGCGGCAACTGCAGTGCCTTCCAATATATCAATCAATCAATCAATCAATCAGTCCTCTCCGTGCCGGGTGGCACATGAGGCGAAGACAACTTCACGCCAGTGGTTCCGGTCTGCCGCTGCTTCCGTTGCCGTCTGCACAGTGAATCCTTGTGCATGTAGTTCGTCTTCCAACGTTCTGCGCAAAGTTTCCACGGGCAGTCCCATTTTTCGTTTACCTTGCGGACGCCAGTGAATGGCTACCTTCGTATGTGAACTTGGATCCATCCTGCAGACATGACCTAACCATCTCCACCGTTAAAAATTAACAGTGCATTATTTTACATAAATAAATGTATATAAACAAAAAGAACTGCATAATAAACAAATTGGCAATATGTGAAATGCAATAAATGAGTGGATCTACCTATAAACACATTATGAATTAGGAGTAACAAACACGGGACTTACCGGTATGAATGTTGACACTTGACTGGCTGTAAAAAAGAGTTCTGCGATGATCAGATGCCAGACGCCGTCTGGAAAGTGCACTCCAATGGTGACTCAAGGTCTAGACGGGAGCTAATGTGTAATCGACTGCTTGTTTAATTTCTATGGTTTAAAATTTGAGGTGGTAACTACAGTTACCGTCAATAGACAAAGGGTTAAAACAATCGTTTATTGATAAAAAAACCGTGCGGATAAGATATCAGGGAGAAATGTGCTTAATTCTGTTCCCTAACATACCCAGATAATACGAATATAAACTTTTATTATAATATAACAGCGTTAACAAAACATTTATCAAAACACAAAAAACTTTTCGATCCAACGAAACCACGTTAAGCAACGGGTTCGTTGTTCAAATAAGTTAGCTGTTAATTCAACTGTTGGTAAATTAGGAAACATTTTTATGGCCATTGTGGAATTATTGGAAACGTGGTGTTCAATATCTGACTGCTAATTTTGTTATCTCTGGAGATTGCTGAAACACCCACCTCCGGTGCAACACAAGAGCACATTTACTGGGACGATGGACGATAACAATCGCTCTCACGCAACAATTAGAAATTTTGGGAAAATAAATGCGGATGGTCCTGACGGCAACCTGTACGAAAACCAGAGGAACAGCTAAAGAACGTCAGCGGGTATTGAGTGGTAGGATATTTATTGATAGCGGTCCGAAGTCCATTAACTGTTCATGTCCAGAATGAAATTGTTCGGTGGGAAATTGCATGTGGAGACAGATCTTAGTGACCATCAGCCTAGTCACATTCTACCGGTCATATGTTATCAGTTGATTTGCACAAAAAAGAGTTGTGCATGTAATTGCTTGTCATACGACCGATTGGCGTTAATTAGCAATGTGGAAATCGGGCTGAGGTTAACGGTTAATTTGATGTCCTCGGGGCTTTTTTCGTATCACAACAGATGGTTGGACAGGAAATGTTGAGAACATGTGGAACATTGGATCGAGAATCCTTATGCTGTGTATCAACAACCTAAAATAGACGTCAGAAACGGAAGGGGTCTGACATGACGTCATCATCTCCGTCTAAATCTTATATGTGCATGGATAAATTTTGGCATAGTTAAGGAATTTATAAACCTAATTTCATGTCGGTTGGTATTATATTGTAACATTAGTGCGGGAACTTTGTAATTAAATTATACTCTTGATATTTTTCGCATACACGTTATTAGAAATATTTGAAATTGAATTCAGCTATTTAAATATTTGTAAGAATCTAAATGTCCAGTAGCGGCCATGCATCTATGTGCTTCAAATAAGTTACAGCAATAAGTTTTCCGGATTATTTAATTGTATACGCAGAACGGTAGCCACTCAGACACTTGTATTCAGTGTGCTGTGAAGACGCACTCTAAACTAATTAGAAGCAATTCGCCGAAGCCCAATTTTGCCAGAGGTATTGACTGGTTTTGAAATTAGACGCTTAAATCTTTTTTAAGCAAGTTTGGATTTAAGTTTGCAGAATAACTTCATTCATGAGCCACGTGTTCCATATATACCTTCCATTTTATTTTTCATATACATAATATAATATTGCGAGAATGTAGTTATTTGCTTTTTAGACAAAATTGTTGAATCATTGGTTACCTGGGAATGTTGATTAGATTGGTCATTCATAAGCGCCTTGAGTGCTTCACCAAGAATCACTATGTGATTCTGTGTTTGAACACCGTGGTTCGTGATACACACCCTATCTAACAGTGGCATTCATTGAATCTAATCTTACTGTCTCCACCTGATGGCGGCAAACAGCCAGAAACCGGTAGTGGTTTAAGTGCGGGGGATGTGAGCAACGCAGTACTTTGGTCATCTATAAGCGCCTCGAGTGCTTTATCAAGAATAACTTTGTGATTCTGAGTTTGGAAATCGTGGGTCGTTGTACGAACCCTATGTAACAGTGGCATTCAAGTATACACTTGTTTAACATTTATCCACTGTTTTAAGGCTCACTGAAACTAATCTTACTGTTTCCACCTGATGACGGCAAACAGCCAGAAACCGGTAGTGGTGTGTAAGTGCCGGGTGTGTGAGCAATACATTACTTTGATGGACATCAGTTCTCAGTCAGAGATCTATTTTAGTCATGATTCAAAATTGAGGTTGTAAGACAAGAATGTTATATTTGTGTTATCTCTATTTTATACACGCAAAGCGAATACTTTCCTTGATAACGGTAAGTTAAAATATGGCTGATTGAACACTATTTTGAGTGTTTTGTAGAAGACATTTAATACCAAATCCATCTGCATATTCGTTAGATTGAATGTTCTATAGTCGCAATATATACATATTCCTCTATAAACGAATGCAATTGTATATTGACTTCCTTAATTTGTGATTTTCAATAATTACTTTCGAATAATAGACCATTTTCCTGCGTGCTTTTGTCGTTCCACCCTGATGCATCAGTTGTTTGTGGACTTGCTTTTTTAACTCCATAGTTTAGCCCGTTCCGGATGTCTTTGGTCATTACATATCTTCGTGGCGTTCAGCTTTGAAATTATTATTCTAGGTGGATATTACTAGTATACACGCAGCCTGATGATACATAAATTCTATCTTAATTTCTGATAACTTCATTCGGTATCAATAAAATGTAATTGCTAGTTAAAACGGTCGAATTCAACATTTTATGTATTTAATTATGTCATCTGAAGGTTAGCTGTCCTTGAACGGTTGCCAGTGTCGTGTAAGCATAACACCATTTGCGCGTGTGTTTGTTTTTATTCGAACACGGAATGCAAAGCTCGGAACGAAAATTGATCATGTAAAAGTAAAAATATCAATAAAAAACGATTCGAAATTTTAACAGATTTTCTTAAATGTTTATTGATAAAATGCGAACTCTTCGCAAAACTCAGGATTTCAATGTGGATGAACATGTGAACAGTAGAACATACCGTGTATATTTACTGTGGTGCCATAGGGTTACCGTTATTTTCGAATTTATGGTCATTTTTTGCTTCAAGAGTTTACATATATATATATATATGTATATATATATATGATATATATATATATAATATATATATATATATCATTATCAAATATGTCGAGAAATATTTAACAATTTTAAACGATCCAGCGATGTTGCAACTAAAGAATAAATGAGTAAATATTGACCGAAACTCAAGCTCATTTGCCTTATGATCGCGAAATCTTTGCTCAATCAGAGGGCGTGGCGATATATATTCGTTTATTTAAAAAATGATTGTTCCAATAGCCGCGAAGATGAGCATACGAGTCGGAATTTACTCAAGGGCTACGCCCGCTTTAATCTCCTGGCCCAACTTTTCAAGTGATGGGAGATTATTGGAATTAGTTGCCATAAATCATTTAATAATCTGACATTCCATTCACGAGAATTGAAATTCATATAAATTTGTAAGATTTTCGAGTCAGAAGGAAGGACAAAGATTTATTCAAAAATGTTTGAAATTTCAACTTCACGCCAGTGTTAAAAACACAGCACACAGAAAATATGCACCTCATATAAACGAGATTAATCAGATTGTAATTGTTCAATCAACAGTTCCCATTGGCAAATATAACGTGAAGCGAATGAGATAGGGAAAAGTTGTAGAAGGAAGTTTAATGCGGTTTTGATCGATTCTTTGTGGAAGATTGACTTTTAAGAAGATCCTCATGCAGCGGATGTTAATTACCACTGAGGATATTATCTGTGAGCCAATAGAAAGAAGACGAATGTCGCCACAGGATTTATTTAAGAATATCCTCAAAAGAAATAGAGCTTGCACGAGTGAACGATCCATATTCAACGTCTCATGATCATTAAGTTTTTTTAAAATAAGTGCGGAAAAAATCAGATGAACATTACAGCATCTGAGGTAATCTCCAAGAGAATATTAAGTGTGAGATTAGCTCAGAATTAACGCCGAGATAACGCAGACGAAAAACATAAAAATAAAGCATACGAACTTTAGTAAGTAAAGAATTAGGATGATGGTTCCGAGTAAGGTTGTACGATATGGCGACGCCTAGATACTTGACATAATTCCCCATAGTCAGGTTTGTGGACATAATTCTAGATAAAGTAAGACGATCACGGCGTTCACCATGCAGTTTAGTGAACACAAGCTTGGTATAATTGTCAAGATAGACCTCTCTATTCTGACAAAGGTATCAATTTCAACTAAAGCAGCAGCTAGCGGATTAGAAGTGTCGTTTCTAGTTACTGAACATCCAATGACTACGTCATCTGCGTATTTCAAAGTGAAAGTTGAGGGCGGTTGTTAAAGCGTACCCAGGAATGCTGAGAAGGAGAATGGAGATAGAATCGCCCCTTGAAGAACCTCTATTTCGTTCGGCAACAAGGCAATATATATGTTGTTAATTTCAAAGTATCGAGATCTGTCCGAAAAGTATCCACATATCCATTTATTTTTTTTGGCTGGTGTTTAGAGTGGGTTCGTCAGTTGGACACGATTGACAGACCAGAACGCGTTAGTTTATTCTAAAACAATTTTGACCGCTTTTTCAGAATTCTGTGAGTTAGACATACATGGGCATCAATGGTAGAGCGTCGCTTTCTGTAAGCAAATTGATGCTCATCTTTAAAGGACGGTACGTCTGCTGGCGATCAAAAACTATGCTTTCCGTGATTTTTAAAACTTGTAAAAAGGTTGTTATTGGGCGGAATTTTCATGCAGTTTTCTTAGGAATCGGTGTAAACCTGACAGTTTTCCAAACATTTGCATTGGTGCAAACAGCGAGAGAACGGTTGAAAATGGATGCTATTTGTTTAACGATCCATGTTACACATACTTAAATTACCCCGTCTGTGTCACAGGGTTTGTTTACTTTTAACCTACAGATACTTCTAAGGACATCATTATCGGATATACTGATATTTGCGTCATCTAATTTTGAACATCTGAAAGTTGACTGATTATTATGAACAATTGTTTCACAATTAAAATCCAGATTAAGTTGATCTAACGAGCTGCTTGGCAACCTGCGCACACTGTCCTGACCAAAATGTTTTCCTAAAGCCTTCCATAATTCCATATTGTTTTTTCACCTAGCAGTAAATTTACGTACAGTTTATTCGGACGTCTAATTTAACATTTTAACTCCTTTTACAGTTCTTTGGTTAATATTTCATTAGCGCTACGGTAAGCCGGTTCTTTGTGTCAGCGCAATCTTTTTAGTGCAGTTGACGAGAAATTATTAAATCTGATACAAATTTTTCCAACTGGGCAGCAAATGTTGTAACATACATTCAGGTGAACACATCGCATTCAAGCGACAAATCGCTGTCAGAGAAGACTGAGAAGTTTGTTGACGAAATCACAAGTTGCGGAACCTCAAGGTTGCGTCGATCACATAGCTTCCTATAAAGTTTACTTCTTATAGAACGACAAAATGCCTCGCGCATAACTTTCACATAAATGTTTGGTATCACTTTGATAACACAATGGTCAGTGCCAGCAATAGGTGCACGTGCGATCGCATAAAAAAGCGTTGCATCTGTCACGAAGAAGTATTCGACTTGAGCCTCACCTCAAGTTGCAAAGTTTATATATTTGTAAAGGATATGTTTTGCAAGCAAGAAGTATCTACCCCATTGAAGTCACCACCAATTAAAACAAAAGACGATTGAAAAAATGATGTTTAAATTAGAAAAAATAGACTCAGACATAAGTTAATGAAGATGAACAGCTTATAAGTATATAGGTGTTGATGAAAATAAAGGATTTATAAGAAAGTGAATAGCGTGGTGAGCACCCTACTGCAAGAAATTTTATTGTTATTATATGTCAATAGTAATTTTGGATCATGGTAGCATAGTTTTTTAATATACGCGTCAGTTTACCTTCAACCGTTGCTCACGCCACTAGCTTGCATGACTTTAAACCGAAATTAGACGAATTTTTATTGCATTATTCGTTTCCAGAACACTTATATACTGTTTAATCTATGTTCTTATATTGTTTATAAACTTAAATTTCAATTTTTACCATCCTATGTTTGTTGTTAAGCTTGTTGCTTTTTAGACCATTAAAAACCTTGAATTACCTTGAATCACGATTCTTTGAATTGCATTTATGAAGAATAAATTGAGTTAAATCTTCAATGAAAGTCAATTATTCACCAGTCTGAAGATTGTTGAAATATAACCACACCACAGCGGGATTAATCTGAGCTATTTCATGTGGAACAAGCCAACGGTAACTTTGTCAATATTGAAACGAATATTGCATGAAAGCACAATAGGAAATGACATCTTGTTTATTTTTGATTTTCGAAAAGCAATTTTCTCATTTCGGTATCACATAACATATTTGAATGGTATGCACATGAAGTTTGGCAAACGTGTGTGTTTCGAATTCAAAAGAAAACTGATTTGAACAGCGAGAAACTTTCCACAGGGTAATCACGATGTTGCTAGTTAATTTTCACTACGAATAGATAGAGTATGACACAGAGCAAGCACGCAGTGATTAGAAAAATTCTTGGATTACTTATTTACGGGACGGTCGAAAAAAGGATGTTGATTGTTAGAAAAGAATATGTTGACTGTATCATATCGTGAACCCGAAAGTGAATAAAGCAAAGGTGAATGCAAAGGATGTTATACGAAGCATTTTAGCGCTTTAACGCGATATTCCCAGACATTAAGTGCAATAAGACTAAACAATATTCCATATCCTTTGAGAAAATGAGACTGTGCCAGCGGAAGTAATGAGCTATAGGAGAACCGAACGAAAACCGATAATCTATCAAGTGGCCGGGGCCGCCTGTGGTGGCTCGGTCATGTCTATAGAATGGAAAGTGGCCGTATTCCGAAAGATCTACTCTATGGTGAGTTGCAATTAGGAAGTCGACGATTGGGAAGACCGCACTTGCGGTACAAAGATGTTTGCAAAAGAGATATGAAAGCTCTTGACATTGACCCCGCGAGCTGGGAAGAACTTGCTCTTGACCGCTCACTTTGGAGGCATTGTGTAAAGCGTCATCTGCAAGCCGGGTAGGAGCAGATACAGCTCTTGGCTGCTGAACGCAGATCACGCCGCCGGCGTGCAACTGATGCAATACAACAGAGTTCTGACTATCGTTGCAAGCGCTGCGGGAGAGATTGTTCCTCCCGAATCAAACTGTTTAGTCATTCAAAAAGTTGCAAAACATGAAATTCATGAGATGTGATGTACATCCATGGTCGACATCGACCGACGGAGGCCAACAACAACCAAGTGTCAACTATAAATGTGGAACATAGGAGAGAATCTCATATTATAATCAGACTGTAATTTTATCTGCCCATAAATCAAGTTTCAGTTGAATTTGCACATTAACATCCGGTATCGATGACAGGAGAGAATGATCTCCGTGTCTACCGTTTAAATTACCTAAAGTAATAAATTATCTAGGTTGATGATGATGAAATCCAGAAATTTGTTTACTGATTATCACCCTCTATTACATCTATCGCAGAGTAAGAAACTACAGTCTGATGATTGTCCGTGGGATATTTTCGTCCCAGTCTCGTAATGTTGCAAATATATTTTCTATATTATTATAAAACTAAAATTATCAGTTCCAAGCCAACATTTAGGAAAAATCATATGTTTAAAAGACATATTTTAAATAAAGTATAGATTATCGATTCAAATAATGGAAAACTGAGAAAATTTCATAAAAATGTGTTAATTTTTTCTGAATTGGGAATTAAAAACGTATTTTTCTGACAGATTTAATAATTAAACGTTTGCCAAATAAAAATTGCAGTTTGCCCGTGAAAAATTTAGCGCATCCCATGCGGAGCGTTTTCTGTCTAGATTGATCAGTCATCGCTGGAGAGATTGGTATCTATTTTACGGGTAAAATTCACGCATCAATGAATTAATGAAAGCCAGATCTGCATATTTTTGTTTCAATTTATGCGGTAGGCCAGTTGAGAATTCACCAAAAAAGGAAAATATTTGGGTTAAAAAATATTATTATTTGAATATATTTTTATTGAAAAACAGACGATTTTCATTATTAAACGAGAGCACTCATCATTAAATTAATAAAATTTATTATTAATTAATCAACTTTGTCAAAACATTGCTACCACAACGAGTTTCTTCAAGTTTGAATACAATATGTGTGCTTGCATGCCACTGTTGGAAAGGCTGGTACGACCAAGCTGCTCAATCACATGAAGCTGGGCTTAAACCCATGGTCATTAACAAAGAACTTAATTTTCATGCATTTCCGTCACACACACACACATACAATGACTGCTTTCGTGCTGCTTAGACATGTTTATGAATGTGTTTAGCACCATTATATGTGTAAGCACATATGATTGAACACTTTGGTCGTGGCAACCTTATCAAACAATGGCATACAAGCGCAACTTGTTTATCATTCTTCCAATGTTTCTAGACATGTAGATACAGATATTACTGTGCCTACCTGATAGCGACAACCGTCGAAGTACTTTTTTGGGATTGTGTGTGTAATTTTGATTATATTCTTTTATGAATAAATGATGAGGTTCACGCTAATATTGAAGTTTTGTTCTATAAAAAGCATTTTGTCAGACCGAAGCAGCAAGGTTGTAAAGACACTGACTGTGACGTAACATCTTTGCTCACATCTAAAATATTTTTTATGTACTCTCGTCAAATTATCCGTGATTACATAATTCGAAATTCAGTATTAAATATTCATTGTAAAATATTTCATGGTTTTACACTGCTATTATACATGCCTAAAAATTCTGGCTGAGAGGTTAGCGGAAATTTATGTGAATAATATGCATGAAACAATATGTAAAATAAAACTGGAATGCGAGCGCTTATGTTTTTTTAAGTTCGTTCTCAGGGTTCTTGTTGCAATATTCAAAAATAGGCTCACACGTGGTAACAGCTGCCCGCTTTAGATGTAAGGAGTCACCACATTGTATTGACACAATTTTGATAAACCAGCGATACACAGAAACTTTGTAATCAGAATGATGAAACTTTCTGATATAAGTTAATTTGAGCAGTAGCTATTCCAAATGCATGTTGGTTCGCAGATTATTGAATCCACGGTAATTGAATAATGAATAGCCTCATACATTTCTCATTCTATATGTTATTCATCAATATTGATATTAACAACATATTTCACTGTTTCCAGGAAACGATGGAAAATGAATCAAAAAGCGAAATATGGATTGAAAGAATTATCATCACTCAAGCACTGTGAACCTCGTAGGAGACTTTTTGATCACTAAGAAATCATGTCATTATACGTATCGCTTAATATATAACACAGTATCTAGCTGACCTACTCACCTAAGTTGAGTGAAATCGAAAGATACCTTACAGAAAAGTACAAGAGCTATGTTCTGGGAAAACAGGATTTGCGGCCTTACAGACGCACGCTAGAATGACCACCATTGCAGCATACACTACGAATGCTCTCCTCACCAAATATTACGCAACCGTATTTTATCCAAAATAATGCGGTGCATTGAACTCAATCCACAAGTGAAGCCTTCTCTCACAATAGGCACCATAACGTTAACCAGAGAACAGGTACAGTGAACTCTATTATCCTTGAATCGCTGAAAATCCAGAGAAACTGAAGAAATTACCCCGAAATATTCTTCTTCATTAGGCATAATCTATTTAGGACTTCTGACAAAATACGTTTTTGAATCGATGTCCCAAAATGTAGTAGCGAGGGTCTATGAATCGGGTATAATTTTTCAGAACCAGCAAATTAGAGGCCTGTTAATCTGCTGTCAATTATTTTTCAATTTGCTTGAAAGGATCATGGTAAACAAACTGAGCTAATACCTAGGAGAAATTAGGGTAATTGTGAGCGCAACATGGAATTGATAAGTGATATTCCTGTCTTACGAAGCACCTCTTCATCTTGGCAATTGGATTTGCGCAGTAAATGTTGGAAATACCATGCTATTTGGATATGTCGAATTACTACGGATGCGTACACCACAGTGTTCGCTCGCATAAGATGGGAGGTTATATCATTGCAGGCTAACTATTAGCGTGTTTAGATAATTGTTGTTGGCCTCCGTCGGTCGATGTCGACCATGGTTGTACATCACATCGCATGAATTTCATGTTTTGCAACTTTTTGAATGACTAAACAGTCCAATTCGGGAGGAACAATCTCTCCTGCAGCGCTTGCAAAGATAGTCAGAAC
>JACCGJ010013527.1:0-27365 GCA_013407085.1 Atriophallophorus winterbourni
GTTACCAGAGAGAATCTTCCAAATATTCTTCGAAAAATACCTAACAATCTGTTTGCTCGTCGATATATGTTCTGACAGTGCGCTGTGCTCTTCAGGTTCCCGCTAATCCACACTCCAAGATCTTTTTCTAACGAGCTCCATGCTAGGTTCTCAGTTCCCAATCGATATGTCCAAGGAACATTCTTGCCAAGATGGAGCATCTTACATTTCTGTATGTTGAATGACATGTCATTCATGGCCGCCCAATTCAACACGCTGTCCAAATCCGTTTGCAGTTTCTCACAATCCTCTGCAGAACTTATTGTCGTCCAAATTTTCATATCATCCGCGAACAGGACCATTTTGGACGATATGAGGGGGGGGTAAATCATTTATGTACAACAGAAAGAGGAGCGGGCCTAGCACAGACCCTTTTGGGACTCCACTGGTGGTTTTGAACGTTTGGGATAGCGCTCCGTTAACTTTAACTCGGGCGTCGCGATCTGACAGGTAGTCGCACAACCATGAGAGGAGTGGATCACATATTCCTAAACGCATCAGTTTTTGAAGAAGCAAATGATGATTGACTCTGTCAAAAGCTTTCGAAATGTCTAGGTAACAGACGTGGATGCAAGAACTTTTATCCATCTCCTTTGTCCAGTCGTCTAACGTGAGGAGAAGATTTGTGAGACAAGATCGGTGTGATCGGAATCCATGCTGCGCTGGCGAAAACAAATTATGCGATTCGAAGTGTGCAACTATTCTTTCCGAGACTATACGTTCCATGAGCTTAGCAATAACAGGTAAAAGTGTGACAGGACGATAATTTGCAGCGTCAGATCGGCAACCGCCTTTGAAGATAGGTGTTATCACGCCGGACTTCCAATCTTTCGGTACAACTCCCTTAAGCAACGAATAGTTGGTCAGGCTGGAGAGCGGTTCACAAAGCTGACGGTGACAGAACCTGAGCACATCCGGTGTGATGCCATCCGCTCCTGGGGATTTTCTTACATTTAGTTTGAGCAAATGACTTGCAACAATCATTGGATTTATCGAAATATCGCACAACGTTTCGATTCCTGTTTCAATTGAATACTCAGAACGTTCCACTAAAACCTTGGGTATGAACACATTAGAGTAGTAAATTGCCAGAGCATTTGCGGTTTCCAACGCTGTTTCAGTGAGTTTTTCGCCATTCTGGATGGGAAAAATACCTGGTTTGACTTTTGCTTTCGCGTTCATGATTTTGTATAATAACTTTGGGTTGCGTTCCATTTTCGACAGGAGCATCGATTGGTGCGCTTCCTTATCCTCTCGAATAAGCGCAGTCACTTTGTTGCGTAACATACGAAAATGTTGCCAAGAAGTAGAAGTAGTGTTGGCTTTATGCTGCACCCACGCTGCTCGCTTCAGTGCTATCCACTTTTTTGTTCTGCTGCGGACAACAAAACAAAGTTCATCGACGCACCTTTTCTGAACGATCTGCGAGTTCTCGTCTATCTTCATTTTCAGAAAACCTACAAGCTCGTTCCATTGCGAGTCAGGGGTTATATTGTCCGTCTGAAAGTGCGGAATCGGCACGAGCGATTTACTCAGGGCCAATTTATCTACCCGTCGAACCACCCCATTCGGAGCAAGCGATTGCTGAGTACTGCAAACATAGTCAAACACAAGCACTGAATGGTCGCTAAGACCCAGCGGAGCCTGGAATTCGATCGCTTCGATAGATTGTTCTTCCGATGTTAACACCAAATCCAAGACAGAGGGTGCATTCGTGAACATGGTTGTATAACAGGACTGAATCTAGTACCTCTCTGAATCGGTATTCTAGCGTTTGTGGAGAGTGATCGTCCCTGAGATAAAGGGTGGACAGATTAAAGTCACCCATAATAAGTGTCGTTGCTTGCTGTGTGCGAGTCAAGCGCTGAAGCACTTGGATCAACCTTTCGTTGTACGATTCCGTAGATGAAGGGGGCCGGTAGACCACACCAATAATGCAGACTTCACCAGACATCAGTGTTAAAGTGCACCAAATTGTATCCTCGAGCGTGAATTCTGTCTTGTCTATTGGATGGCACTGGAGTCTATTATGGTAATAAAGAGCAACACCACCACCGCTTCTCTCTCGATCGTTCCTTATCAAATTCATATTTGGAATTGATATCTCTGATTCAATCAATTGGGAAGAATACCATGTTTCTGTAATGGCGATAATGTCAGGTGAGTAGCGCGAACATATCTCGGTTAGCTCAGCTAATTTGTTCGGAAGGCTTTGTGCATTTGTATATAAACATCTTATAAAGTTCGTGGTGTTCAAATAATGAAAAGTTATCAGAGGGCCGACTCGGCTAGAGTCGGAATACTCTAGTTTTTTGGAGCTATCGCATGACATTCAGGTTGAACCTCATCACTAGGCGTTTGTGGGTCGGTACCATCCGTTAACTTGCTTCCGGCTATTACCTTGGGCAAGCTCAACATGACGTTTTGTGGTAGGTTTTTTTCTATTAGCTTTCCATTCACGTTTGATAGTATCCGTCATTTCGGTTGTGAAGAAGGTTAGCTTTAAAGGGCTAGGACCTTGCCCTTTATAGTTGGCAGACCGCGGTATCCTAAAAGCATCCACAAGTATGGCATTTTTAATACCAATTGTTTCGGCTAGATATTTTCATTGTTTGTGGTCGTGCTCAGACTTTTCTTGAGAAGGTACGTCAGCAGCATCTTCCGGAACACCTAGAATTACAATACTTCTCGGATAACATTCTCCACGAGATTTCTGCGACGACTTTCGCTCCCACCATGGTAAGTCTGCATGGATACGACATGTAGTATCTGGAACACCTCTAAGAAGGTATGCATTTAAGAGTACGTTTTCCACGTCCTCCGCAGATTGCAGCGTTATTCTTAAAAGGCGAGGATCATCCTTGTGAGGAGAATTCAGGTGGCGGTTTAATCGAACTACTGATGAAGGAGTAACTGCGGCCATGCTCATCTGACTGCAGAGTTTATACCACTCAGCTAAGTCATGTTTTTGCTTAGCTTCAAACAGCGTTTCCTGCGACTCTGTCACGTTTGTACATATAACGCTAAGGTTTACACCCGCGGATTTTGTTTTCTAATGTGAGTCAGTCATTTTAGTAGCAGTGGTTTTTTTGAGTACTTTTTCGTTTCCGTTAAGTCGAGGAGTCACTGATCCCAACGAACGCCTCCCCGTTTTAGTCACCATCTGCGCGGTTATCTGGGCAAATGTTGGCCTGCTCGAGTATGATGGATTATCTACCGGCTCTTTGGCAGCAACCTCTAAGTCGGGTAACGACGGTGTCTTTATGACGTTTATTATCAGTTCATTTAGTTTTTGTATACTGGATTCCATTCCATTTAGACGCGTCTCAATGTCATATTCAGGGGTTTTCGTCGCCGAGGCTGACGGTGTTGATTTGGCCTTGCAAACCAGACAAAAATAACAAACACCAGGGCAATTATCTCCATTAATAATCGATACTAAATCCGAGGTCAGCGATTTGTCGCATTTAGCATGAACTTTTGACAAACAATCGTAACACGTGACAGACTTTGCCTTAGGACTTACCGACTTTAGGCAAACCGCACACATGCAGCCCGGTGCGCTTTGTTTTCGTTTTGGGGTCATTCGGTCAGGGTTATGAGCAGCACTGTTCGGTGGTTTGTGCACAAGCATTGGCTCTGTCGAGCGATCGATGATGAATATAGTGTGCGCGACAAAAAATTCAGTGTTCACGAAAAAGAGCAAAATCAGAATTTAATCCGGCGATACTCTTCGGTAGTTGATCGCACGATGTTGAAAGTATGACCAGTCGACGGCGAAGAATAAGATCTTTCCGATGACGTTATTCCCTTTGAGGACTTGAAGAGTATTAACAGAGTTGCACGCGTAGATCCAATATGGGAAAATCACGATAAATCCCAATTTGCTCGTATTATCGAATACGAGTGGTATATCCAGAAAGCTGACTTCGAGAGGAGTCTAACAACGATTAATATGTCCACGTAAGTGTAAGTTTAAGAACAGTATGTCCTGATAATCAGGAGCTCAAAATAATGCGACCGCACGGCACGTTGAAGGATATGATATACAACAAACTGATTAATGGTGTGCGCTATGTAACCTCGCGGTACAATACTCAAGTATTGATCATGGGGGATTACAACTTTCTCCAGATCTTTGGTTGCGCTCGCAGACGACTTTTTCGATTTGCGAGAATCATCTGGAGGTTTTAATAACGAATCTTTCGGCTAAGTAGCAATCCCTTCGTCACGCCACGGAACTGTCTCGTCAAAGCCTGGGTCACAAGGCTTATTCGTCGACAGCATCGTAACGCTGAGTCATGTGATTGTGGTCAAAGCTAGGTGCCACTGTGGGTCACATGTGACCTGCAAATGTGCTTCCGCAGGAGGACTAAACTTATTGTTATTCACTACACGTTACTAACTTGTAACCGTCTGTAGTCGGAGACTTAGATCAGACACAGAGAGAATTGCTAACGTCAGTTATTTTTCCAAATTACATTGCAATATTAAACGAACCGCTTCACTATTCTGGTTGTTTTAAACATATACAACCAACAGTATAAGAACGATAGTGCATATTAAGTGGTAAATATGTGTACACCAGAATAGTTCATGTTCGCCAGTAGCTACGATGATCCCCATAATGCGTAGTGAATTACCCCAGCCCTAATAGCTTTATTCGTTTTATTTGCTTCTGTAAAGATTCGCTTCATCGCACAGGAATTTATGACTCGCGGCGTGATATAGAGGATACCGAATTACAAGCCGACGAGGACTCTTATTATGAGTAAGGTAAGTCAAACATATCATCGAATAGAATATTGTAAATATGTCTATATCAAGACAAACAGTGTTTTTTGGTTATAATTATTAGATGACGTCGTCGGAAATTATACTTGCGCGAGAATAAAATTTCGATACAACCATGTAGCAGTTGTTAATGTAAAACCTGTCGGAATGTTGCGCTTTTCTTCGAATCTCAATAAAATCCTATTAGAGCTTGCGCTGTGTTAATGTCCGTATTAGGTCTTGAAAGGTCATATGTGCTTACCTCATCACCCTTTGTTTTTGTGAAGTCGATTGCGTTTTATAGAATAAATATTTCTGTTGTCTGAGTGACCATAAATAATCGCGCTTTCGTAATCGATACATTCAGTCTATTTCAAATTGCATGTACTATTGCAATCTGTGAATTATATTTTTTATATCAGTCTTCTGGTCACACAAACTGAGCATACTTCTGGCGCAACAAAATGACTGTTGAAAATCACACTATGCAAATCTTGATGAAGATCGACTGCATTATTTTCCATGTATTTTGCTCAGTTTATATTTATGAAAATTCAAGGTGCTTAATAAAATGAAATTCATAAAGCTCAACAATATCAAAATAGTGAAAATTATACTTATGTTTATAAAAACAAACACAGCAATTTGTTCAAACTGTGCATAAGTAATTGGAAAACGAATAACTTAATAAAAACTTGTCTAATGTAGATTGAAATTTAGCGCGTTAGTTGAGTGATTAATGGTAGAAAGTCAACTGTTCCAAGTTAAACAGTCATAATAAAAATATCTACACTTAATACAAGTTTATCCCAAGTGCATTAAATTACTGAAATGCATGCAGTGGTGTCCGAGCACACCATTCGTACATTTTCAATGCATTTGAGAAATAATGTTAGCCAATCAATGCAAGAGAACCTCACTAAAACACTGCAAATTATTTTTGAACTCACCCATTTGATTCTTCTCATTTACTATCGTCCATTCTGCCAGAGACCTCAACGTATTGCCTCAAATTGTGTGGAATATCTCGTTGGATTAATCAGTTCCATATGTGATGTAGAGTTTAGACATTCGATTTTTGACCTGGAGAATCCTTTGTTTTGAGAAAACTTCGTTTACGCACCCGGTCGCATTATATGAGTTTAGAATTTCCTCGAAATCTAGAATGTTCCTAATCACTGATCGGTGTGTTGATCCGGTTGTCGAGATCGCATGATTCAGTGTGCAGTCGCGGAGGTGTCTTGACATCGCCTTGACAATCACTTGAACTTGAATTGCTCGACAGATGCTGTTATTGATAAACGATTGCCATTGGATGATCCGTTCCACCAATCAGGTAGTGAGAACAAGGAACATGATAAAGTATCATTTGGTGGGCGTGCGTTATTTGTACAATTGCCTCCTATAGAAACCCGAGAGTGCACATCAACCAATCAGGTGATGCGTGTGTGTGTTCGAAGTGATTTACTACAGAAACCCGAGAAGTTAAGGGTAGACATTAAGTGCGGCGTATTTATTTCTGTCGGCCAATAAGAATTGACCGTCGTGCGAGTAAAATTTGAGTGTTATCTGGCGTGAAGGTTTTCCTCGTTTCATGAATAAATGAAATTTTTCGTTTTTAATTAAAAACACGTTAAACATATAAGATTGACAGGCATACAGTTGATTCCCAATGTGAAACAAACAAGCTATCGCATAGATAGCAATTTTTCTAGATGACCTGAAGAGATAGTAAACAACCAAGCTTCTTTCCCAGAGCTTAGAACATATATATATAAATAGAAACGGTTGCATTACATGCTAACTGGATTAACTTAACCATGGAACAAGGTAACAATGGTTTATTTCAGTAAAGAAGCGCACAAGCTTAAAACAACCGCAGGATATTGCGGTGTTCAATAATGCAAGCAATAAGTGAAAAAATACGCGAATGTCATAAGAAGATCGGCCTCATGGGATTTTATAGTGATGTTCGTGGAGGTAAGAATCAATACTGTTTTTAGACACGGTTAAAGATTCAGGGTGTCCGATGCCTCAGAAGTAGCTTTATATGAAGTGAATGAAAGGTTGCATTTTTCACATCAATATATAAGTTTGCTCCTGAAAATCCTTTCAATAGGTAAATGCACAACACCCGACGGTAATGAGTTCCATAGGAAAATAAATGCGCACCAGATAAAGGCACCGACGGCAGTTTCGGTGAAGATGTGGAATATCAAATTCCATTGTGCGAATTTTCTAGGACTCAACGGACTACAGGTTAGAGAAATGGTGTTAATATTGGAATAAATACGTATCAGAGCAGACCTCACCTTATGCGCAAAAGATATATGGAATGACTTGCCCTGTTCACTTTGGAGAAATTGTCAAAATCGTCGTCTGAAAAGTGTGGATGAAGAAATAATCCTCTCGGACTTGCATTGTTGCTAGATATAGACGAAAGGAGCAAACCTATGTTTCATGATATACAAACAGCGGTGTATAATCTATCAATGTTTGTGACCATAAATTCTTGAATCTTGACATCGGTAATGACCGTATCCGAATAATGCGGATGCATGCAGTGGCATGTTGAAACCATACGCTTCAATGTCATTATCCGAACATGCGTTGTCTTACTTTGGACGGACTACTTTGCCACTTACTTCGCACACCCCTTACTGTTCTCTATATAAACACTGACCCTGTCAGCTATAGGACCTGCGAACCTGTGTCCTGAGTCTCGACTTGGTTATTTCATAACTATCCTGCGTTGTTCTGTTCCCTTTCTCGGTGGGATTGTTCTCTCGTATCATTTAGTTGATCAACAGGCACAACTGTCTGTCGAACCCAGTACATAACAGAAGCAAATGAAGTTTATGGGATTCAAGAATCAAAGCATTCAAGAATTTAAGGTTTAAAACTCAAACGATTAACAACATCACAAGAATACGGCATGAATGTAAAAGTGATAAAAATAATATTTGATGGATAGATAGATTTGTGTCTTATCTGCGAGTAAGATAACTGAAGATGATTCAACGATCCATGAAAGATTGATAAAGTTAAGGTTGGAAACCACCATGTAAGTATATTGTCGTAATCAACCACGTATGGTCGTTACATATGACACAACTTTGAAGAAGATACCGAAAGAACTGACCCGGTTGCTGATATGAATAATCCACTAGAATTGATTGAAAAGTATTGGACAGAAGAATAGATTGAATATATTTATGTGCTTGTCAATTGTGATGACAATCCGAATTCGTTTGTACTGTAACAATTGTACCGAATGCGCAGTCATATTTTGTTTCGTTTGCACGTTGTTACAGCCAGACGAATTCAAATGGCGTGCACTCCACCTACCTAATCAGCTTAAAAATAAAACGGAACATTTTATTCCCAACTGTCACACCTTCTCAACTGAAAGCATGAAATGTTTCTAAAATGTGTCGACGTGAGGGGTCCATTTCAGACGTTCTGTGTTACCTTGGTTGTGAAAACAATGAATACACTAACGTGTGTGTGTGTAGTGTAGATCGTGCGGATGGCCTGAGACATGCAATACTTGATAGCGTCGTATTCTTCTAAACCCATATCTAGATTTCACAACATGAGCTTCTAGCTTGACTGATTCCTCGCCTGTTTTAGCCTATTTTCCACTGTTACAAGCCTCACAGGACATAATTTTACTGTCTCGAAACTGCCAAAAACCAGTTGGGTGCGCAGGGATGTGAGTAAAACATTACTTTGGTTCATATAATATTGGTTTAAAAGCATTACATTGATTACTACTTTGTAGCTAACCTTGAGTTATGTTCATGGCTAGAGCAGAACCTCTGTCCTTTTCATCATATTTTGTTATTGTTGTTGGTCCAAATAACCCACTAGCATGGTTTTGACCTAGGTCAGTGGTCGCTATGCCTACAACATTGCTGTAACCACCCAGCAACCCAATTCAAATTAACGCTGTTTAGGACGCTTCACACAGCGGTCAACATGAGCAAAAGTACATTACTTACGGGGCTAATGATCAACAAATAATACATAGGCAGACCCGGTATACTCGTTCAGGGCAATGCCATTAAAATAATGGGTAAAAAGTACGCTTGGAAAGAGATAAATTTTTATTGATTACAAATTCTTGGACGCATCCTCGTCCTCGACAACAAGTATTTCATCTTTAATCGTCACTCCCACGTTAGATTCTGTTTCTTCAGATACTTCAGTTAATCCTAAAGGTTCAATCATGTAGGGCGGGATCGGATTGCAGCTGCAGTCGTTCACAAAATCACGAAACTCTATTCGCAATTGATTGAAAGCAGCTGCGGACAGCTTGCGCTCAGCCTGCTGAAGTAGCGGTTGCCAGGCTGAAACCCCGGATTGATGGGCGTAAGATGTCCTTGCCTGGTCAACATAACCTGAAGTTATTGGCAGCATTACGTTGTAACATCTTTGCCAACGATTGAAAATGGGATAATTATCTGAAAGCCAATTGGTTAAGCGAATGAATTTCACTAACCCATGGAAATACCTCGTGCGTTTCTGACATACAAAGCATGCCGACAAGGCAGAAGATAATCGGTGGAAAATGGACAATCACACTGCCAGGTGACTGTAGATACCTTGTATGTCTTGGAACCTTCAGTCACCGCGGATAATTCCTGTATGTGGACGCAAGTCATCAGACGGTTTTGCCGCAGGTGGTCGGTCAGCAATTCCACTGCTTTGGGTACTAACAGGGAGCACATTCCATCAAGCTCAGGGTGCTGAGGAATTTCGCGAGGCCCACGACTGGTAGAGACAAATAGAGCCTGACGATTCTGAAGGATGTGTTGGAAGACGTCCTTCGTTCTTTCTACAGCTTGCCAGAGACAAAGGTTCCCACTCAAATTGTGCCTCTTAATTGACCGATGGGTGGCTTCAACGAAGTTATTGTCCCTTCGGCCAAAAGTGGGAACTCGAGGCGATCTGATTGTTTTCCACATTGAGGCTTGGTGGATCAGTCTTGGCCTCACGTACTGTTGGTATAGGGTTTCGTTAACCCTATTCATTGCATTCAAAGATACAATATATCTCCACCTGTTGCGCGTGCTCATGGCTACGTAAAACCACTTCATAAACAAGGCACCAGGTTGCTGTAAACATGTTAAGTAATTAAGATGAACATACTCTTTTGGCAACATTCCGTATAATGTGCACACGACACAGAAACTGGTGTGCTGCTGGCATTTCAGCTCTCACTGCAGCCTGAGTGGCAGCGCTGTCATCCATCATGACCGACAGAATGCTAACAGGGTTAGCGAATTCCAAAAACTTTCTTAGGAAAAAAGATATTGACGCTGTGGTCTTCGTCCGCAACCATCCGAAGCAAACTGGAATACCCTTACCGCGGCCATCTACCACAACAATGACGAATAAGTGGTACTTTTCAGGGCAACTCTTGAAAGTTGAGTCAATGGCAATGAAATGAGGAAACCGGCGGCAAAGCTTTATCTGTTCATTCGTCATAAATATGAATGAGTGAGATTGCTCTCAGCATCAGTTTCCAAAGAACAACGGCCGGAGGTATTGAGCTGGGAGCTCAAGTCGTATAAAGAACTTGTGGTTTTGCGACTCGCCAGCAGCTTCCATCGCATGTTTCTTACGCCGTTGCGCCAAGACTGGAGCCGTTGCGCCGAGACTGGACCTTGACGTGGTGCAGCGGCTTGCGTGCCTCGATGATCCATTGAGCTATACTGGGTGATTTCTTTGTGGCATCTTCAGAGTTGCTCATACCAGGTTGGTCAATGGTGAGAAGCCAGACAAACACAGTCTCCTTGTTCCTCGCGGACATTGTATACCAGGAGAGGCGTATGAATCCGCAAGGATCACCGGCTCGACTGGTTTAGGATGATGTCGGGAGTCCCTGCTTGGTCTCTACCTCGCGAATGGCTTGTGAACTGTACCTACAGTATCCGGCCCCGATAGGTGCGGATAATTCACCACGGATAATTCCTGTATGTGGACGCAAGTCATCAAACGGTTTTGCCGCAGGTGGTCGGTCAGCAATTCCACTGCCTCGGGTACTAACAGCATGCTTCCTCGCATGCATTGTACATTCGAATCCTCAGGTTCACAAACGAATACTAGATCAACTAGATCGTATTATTATTGATTCATTCGTTATGTCATTGGCTCGGTGAATTCTTAGCAATATCTATTTCACTAGGGATAGCTTCCAAACTACATTTTACATTTTGAATATAATTTTTACATAATAAAATTTGATTTGGTGTATCAAATTCTTATGTCTTCATTTTTGTCTGAATACGTTTAGTGTCGTCATAGAATTTATTTAATGCAGAATGTGTGTTTAGATAAAAGAAATAATTTTTAAAACCAAGAAGGCGATTTAGTAAATTATTTAATTGAGGACACTGTGTACAGTGTCATTGCGCATCTGGTTAAGAGCTGTTACTGCTCTCCGCCGCGGAACGTAGATCAAACCGTCAGCATGCACCTTCATCCGTTTGACCAAGTACGAAATATCGCTGTTGTCTCTGCTTGAGCGATTGTTCTTCCCGAATAGAACTCAGTAGTCATTTGAAACAAAGTGCAACATAAAAACTTCATATGATATACACCCCTGGTCGACATCATCCGTAGGAAACCAACATCAACAGCATTGTTTTTGTTTATTGTATAAATTGCAAGGATACTGTTTGGACAGAAATGGGTATGCTGCTTTATCAAGAATCTGAATCAGACCGTCAATAAGCATACGAGAATAGTCCGAATCGGATGACTTACCTTTTAACATGAATACGTCCAATTTCATTAGAATAAAATATAAACTGGAACGTGTTTCCTTGTGTTTAATATGCTGAGGAAGAACTGGGTGATTCCGTTAGTGCGCTTAATTTGTAAAAGCTTGAACGGTTGGCTACATTCACTTGTGCACTTTGACGCCCATTCTGGACTACGAAAATGAGACACATGGGCATGCAAATATCACTCCTCTTCAGTATATATTTATTCGAAATGCGTATTGCCAAATAAATACATCGTTAAGCGAAGTAGGTCGGGCAATTCCAAGGTTAATATCTGAATTGATGCGTAAAACATACTGACGAGTTGATACATTGCGGTAGATATATGCATGTGTAAACTTTATTAGCATGGGCCGACATTTCGATGGTTGACTCGAGTTAGCAAAAGAAACGTATCCATACGTGCATTACCCGTACCTAAAATCATGTAGCGAATAGAATATCAGTAAGTGTTTCTAATACAAACAACAAATCGTTCACTGAAATGATTGTAAATTAATATTGAATATGATGTTGCTGACATCATTCGTTCCGTGTCGACCATTGTTTCACATAAGAAACGCACACTTTGCTCATATATCCACAATGAAGCTTACCACTATAAGTGATTAGCAAGAGGATCTACACACATTTTATCACGTGATAGACACAATATTTGGAGAAGTTGACAAACGCCTGGTTCAAGAATATTATTAGCCGTTAAACAGATATGGTATATTGGTAGATGTTTTTTGCACTGCCATCGGTAATTGATTTCCGTGTAATTTGTGAGCATTATTCATACTGCATTTCCACAACACACGTAAGTTAGTAAAACCATGGATAAGGGAGGTTAAATCTGAATTTATCTATCAGAGCAACTATAGACGGAAAGCAATTGATAAATTACATACAAATTTCAGTTTTGAGCTTGATTGGGTTACAGGCGTTATATAATGACATTTGAAACACTAATATTTAATAGTATTAGTTGTCATTAGGGCGAATGCGATTAGTCTTGAAATCTGATCAACCTCGAGCACACGATGCCCCTAAACTGCCAGCTACATCCAAACGCACCGGAAAATGGTATTTGTCAAATTTCACACCACATTTCCCAGCTGGCAGGTATAACAGCTTCACTATATTATTCTGACTTTACCACAGCAGGAAATCTTTCAGCCGGAAGCGATAGAATGTCTAGCTTTGGATTTGCGATTATCATATATCCCAAAATGTTTCCGTATCGAAAGAACCACATTCGCACAAGTCTATATTTTGTTTTATGGGAATCTGAGCGATGTCTGGGAACTTCTTCTTTAATCGACTCCACAAAGCATTCGCTTATCATACGTTTGGTACCATTTCTCTTCAGTGTATACATGGACACCATGTGTGACCGCGATTTCCCTGATTCAGGAGTATAGAATGGTCCACGCGATCAAACGCCTTTGATATGTCCAAGTAACACGCATGCACGCAACCACCATCATCAACTGCTTGCGTCCAGTCATCCAGTGTCTCCAGTAGGTTAGTCAAGCAAGAACGAAAATAACGAAATTCATGTTGCTCTCTGGACAGCAAGTTTTGGGCTTCGAGATGAATCACAATTATTTCGCAAACAATTCGCTCAATAGCTTTTGAGATCACAGGAAGGAGTGTAACAGGGCGATAATTTGCTGGGTCAGAACGAGATGGGTGTTATGATTCCTCTCTTCAACACCCTCCCTCAAGGAGTGATTGAATAAATCACAAAGTGGTTCACACAATTGACTGCAGCATAACTTTAGTATTGCATGTGTGATTCCATCATCTCCCGTCATCTGAGTACCGGTTAACACTGTGATCGCTGCAGTAGAGATAGCCGAATCAAACTTATTCATCATTTCAAAAGCTTTCGAGCATGGTAACTTCATTTGCATATAATGTACATCCCTCATCTACCGAAGAAGGCCACAACAAACAAACCTTTTGGTACACGCTGAAGTTTAATAGTTAACGCAGAACAAAAGTGCTCCTCGGTCGCAAAACCTTTATATATCGCGGCGAAGCGTTAGATAAAACGATTCTTTGCAGAATCAAACAAAGTAAATAGCATTTATAAAGTGATGGCTAATGACTACACATTATGGCAATCTCAACGAACACTGTGGGCATGAATTAATCTGTTGCACACATTTCCACCACTCACGCAACACTATCGTTTCCATACTGTTTTATAATTTTAAGGCAGTCAGATTAATTTTCATAAGTAATCCACTGTATTTTGAAAACTATTTAACGTCTCGCGGTGTCAGATCTCACAGTCTACACACGCAGTCGGTTATGCGTTAGTAACAGGCTGCACATTGTATGTTCGGTGTATGAGAGAAACAAAATTCTTGGTCCTCCTGTCCCTGCACAATTAGCAGTTCACGTGTGAACGAAAGCCGCGAATGACCTTGGCCACATTCACATGACCGATCTTAACGACTCAGTAGGCAAATAATCAGTAATCTGAGGCTTTGCCGAGACAACATCAACAACCCGAGACATGTTCCAGACACTTCAGTGGTGTGGCGAGCGAAGTGCGAATTAATCATGGTACTAACACTGAGTGTCCCAATTTTAGGATGGCGCATCTTTGTTAAAAGCGAAGTTTCTCCTTAGCAAATAGGGTGCAATTTACATCCATGAGCGACCACTACTGAAAGGGCCAACATCAGCATCACAGTCAAAAATAATTTATAATTTTTCCGAACCTCGTGTTGCAGGTATGCATTCGAATAGTGTACCCCCAAAGACTTACCGCCATTAAATTTGCAAGGAAATTTAACTTTTTGGTAGCTCGTACTGAATCGTTTTAGGCGGAATATCGAACAACACCGCATTCTCTAAAGGACACGTTGGTTTCCTGACAGAAAATAAATCAGATAGCACACACTATTGGAAGCAGCTTTCCTACGTCAAATTAATTCAGCCGACCAGCGTGAGATCATCGACGTCGATTGAAGCATATGGGACATAATATATACTGAAAATTCCATTCGATTTCACTAGTCATATATAAGATAGCTTTGTCTTATCACACTGCCCATGAATGTGGGGCATACCTGATTATATGTGTTCATCAACTGAGGAGTTTTGGCAAATTGGCAGTAGCATTACTACAATTGGTCTGTGAGATGAACAATTGAATTGATTTTACAGCCTTTCAAATGTTTAAAACTGCTTATCTTTTTGAACACTTTACCATGTATCCTTTTACTGAACTATATCAGTTTATTAGTTTTCGAGTCTATTGTCGTGTTAACTTTATTTGGCTGTTTCCGCGCTTTTTGAAGTTGTGATACCTCGTGGTCATTGTAACTGCTGAAAATTCTTCTTGTTTGATTAAGTACGAAGCAAACTAATTGATGTTTGCTATTTTATTACATAATTATTTGGTTCAATTGCACCGTACGCTTCTCACTCATTGTTTTGTTACTATTTTTGTGGGACTTAGACGCATAACTCAACCGTTTGATAGACATAGTAGAATTGTAAAGCAAACAAAACGAAATAGAAAAATGGATTACTTTGGTTTGATAGAAACAATGGTAGTTTTCGATGAACATAATATAAATTTCAGTGATCCGGACTCGCATTGCGCAACCCTGACAGATTACATAATCAACATGATACATTTCAATTCTGAATATGTCCCGAAACATAATAGCAAAGAACGACTGTTCAGAATTCGCAGTAGGACGAGAAAATGGTTGACAAAGCGAAATTTGGCATGGGCTATTCACAGGGTTGCCAGAACTGATCCGACGTGGGCAAACTTTCGCGAATTGCGGAATCAAGTCACAAATCTCATCCGAGAGGACAAAAAATATCACCAGCTTCAGCTAGCGGTAAGAATGCAGCGTAATCCCAAACTGCTTTATCGAACTGTTAACAACGCTACGAAGCTGAAACCCGGAGTATTTCCGATCATGACAGATAACGGACTAACTGATTCTGTGCTGGAAACCGCTAACGCTCTAGCCAGTTTTTATTCACGAGTTTTCACCCCAAAGGATGAATTACAACTGTCAGCATTGTCAGCATTGTGCCGGAGACTATACGCGATGTATGCATCAGTTCGGAAATAGTGCAGCACCACCTACGTAAGTTGAATATCAACAAGTCTTCGATAGCTGACGGAATCACACCTGCAATCCTAAAGTTATGCGGCAGTCAATTGTGCGAACCACTTTGTGATTTATTTAATCACTCCCTGAGGGAGGGTGTTGTACCTAATGACTGGAAGAGAGGAATCATAACACCCATCTACAAAGGTGGAACTCGTTCTGACCCAGCAAATTACCGCCCTGTTACACTCCTTCCAGTGATCTCAAAAGTTATGGAGCGAATTGTGTGCGAAAGAATTGTGAGTCATCTCGAAGCCCAAAACTTGCTGTCCAGAGAGCAACATGGATTTAGGAAGTCTCGTTCTTGCTTGACTAACCTACTGGAGACACTGGATGACTGGACGCAGGCAGTGGATAATGGTGGTTGCGTGCATGCGTGTTACTTGGACATATCAAAGGCGTTCGATCGCGTGGACCATTCTATACTCCTGAGCAAGCTGCACGATGTTGGTATTAATGGGTGCCTTCTTACTGGCTGAGAAGTTACCTTCTTGATCGCAAGGCAACTGTACGTATCGATGGTGTGATGTCTGGGGAAATCGAAGCCACTAGCGGTGTCCCACAAGGTTCGGTACTTGGTCCGCTTCTCTTTTTGGTCTACATCAACGACCTTCCGAAACTTGTCACAGCCAAAATGGTTCTCTTTGCGGATGATGTTAAAGTTTGGATGCGAATCACGTCAATCGTGGACTGTTTGCGCTTACAAAGCGATTTGGATGTATTGAACAGCTGGTCGGAGCGAAACAAACTTCCATTCAACTTCCGAAAGTGTAAAATGTTGCAAATAGGCAAAGATTTCCCATTCTCATACAACCTTGGATCAAACCAACTTGAATGGACAACCAAAGAAAAAGACCTCGGTGTATGGATTAGTGGAAGTCTTAAGAATAGCATGCAATGCGAAGCAGTGTACAACCGAGCTAGCCGCATGCTAGGTATGCTTCGGCGGATTTTCGGACATTTTTCCGTGAATCATTCCCCATGCTCATGAATACGTATATTAACCCGGTGATGGATTACTCAGTGCAAGCTTGGTCACCGTGGCTACAAAAGGACATCAAGCTGCTCGAGAGGATTTATCACAGAGCAACCAAAATGGTTGGCTGCCTCCGAAAACTACCATATGAGAATCGACTTGAGCAGCTTAATTTGGATACACTGCTTCGCAGAAGGGTTCGATTCGATCTAATACTAACCTACAAAATAATGAACGCCAAGGCGCACCCTCTGAGGCATCTATTTCGCCTCCGGTCAAGCCATGTCACACGTACTCACCCATTGGCATTTGATATTCCACATTCCCACCGGAACTCCCGTCGGTTCTTCTTTTCGGTGCGCGTTTGTTTCTTATGGAACTCCCTACCGTCAGATGTTGTCCAATAATCTAGTGAAAGGATTTTCAGGAACAAATTGGAAATATTTATGCGTAGTAATTCCACCCTACATCCCGTTTATATAACATGATCTTTTTCCAAACGAATAATTTTTTTTCATCATACAGCGACAATACATGACATTTTTGTAACTACAGAACTGTCGATCTTCCTAATGAATCAATTTATTTTGTATATATATTTATTGTCCTTATACGAATATCATGTGGTGTTGTACAGCTACGAGCTTTTTTATACCATAAATTCTTGAATCTTGAATCTTGACAATGGTGTTTAACTTGTGACTGAAATCTTTGACGGTAGATTCGATTTTCTTCTTACCGAATTCTTGTTCATATAGTGAGTGGTGTTCTTGAATAATTATAAATATCGCCCGTTACCAAACTAGATTATTCTGCTTTAGTAGGCAAATTGTGAACTTCGAATACATTAGTTGTCAACAATGCGAAAACCTACTGCTCAACCATGCTGATCTGGATCCTATTGTCCCTGCTGTATGTGTGTACGAAGACGCATGAAAATGTGGATTTATAATTGAGAGATGTTTTGGGAACATAGGAAAGAGGTGACAAACCGGTCTCTCATCAGAGAATGAACTAGACAAACTAGCACTCCATGTTTACATTCAAATGGCCTGAAACCAGAAACATATGCACAGCATTCCAAAGATCACGATGATAATGTATCGTTCTTGTGGTCTAAAAAATGTATTGGGGCTGGCTTTCTTAACTAAGGGTGTGTGTAAATTTCGGTCTTAGTTATTCATATTATCCTAGCCTGCCTTTTTCTCTTTCAATGTATCAAGACGTCAGTGCGTGTTACAGGTCAGTCCACATATTTATCGTACATTTGTCTGACCTAATTCACACAATGTTACATTCATGTGAGAATTCCCTTTTTGATTCTGTCTACACCGTTCTGCCACAGTATTGAGACGGTAAGCTCACTAGCAATCAGCGCCAATAACGTACCCCACAACGTTGCGCAGGACGTCAGTCATTCACAGAACACAACCACAAAATGGTTTGTTGACTTGGAAAATTTATCGAAATGTTTCGAAGATATTCCGTGGCTTATTCCGTGCCTACCGTAATCCACTATTAACAATGGCCGTTAAAGTGTATTTTCATGATTATATTGTCAATCTCTTTATTGATCGTTCACAGTGGTGGTTCATATCTTCAAAAAGACAAAAAAGACATTTTTCTCAATACTTTGAAGTCAAAGGCAGCGTTGTGATTTGCTCGCCATTAACAAAGATGAGTTTCATGTAGCACTTCCATCTCCCACATTTTCAGGATAACTGCATGTGTTTTCACATTCGCCGTTAAATTTCGCTCTAAAATACGCAAACGACGAAGATATTGGAGGAGTGTTATCCACCAAAATTCAAGGAACAAAATGGAAACATAATTATCCTTCATAGATGGGATGTGATATACCACATAGCTGAAATTTTTCTACGTTCGCCCGGATTCAACGGATGTAAAATATTATTCATCTTTGAAAGCGAAAAGATTATGGTCAGTGTGGAATTAAGTTGCAAGTCCACAAACATTGATACAACTTGCGTTTTTCTTCTATATATACGCGCATTGATAAAAAATACAAGAACGCAACCGACATTCTGGTGCCTAACAACATTAGAAAATGTTACAGATCCCTGGTCAGCGGTCGTTATGTGGTAGCCGGATTGCGCGTTTGTGCTTGCATGTTTAATTTGTGATAATTTGTGCAGATAACAACTCCTATTTTGGTTGTGCTTAGCACTATTCAATAACAATAACAGTTTATTATTATGGTTGAACACGACGCATCGTTTCAATGTAGCTGATACAAAGGAGTCCGTCAACATGAATCCTGGTCTTACTGTCTCTCCCTGATGAGGGCAAACAGCGCGAAACCGGTCGTAGGGTGTGAATGACGGAAAAGGCATGCAAATGAATATTTTGTTTCAAGGCTAATGTTATTTGTTCACCCAACATCAAGCCAATATACACTTCTGAACGAACGACGAGGTTACGTGTGTAGCCCTTGCTTAGAATAAACAAGAAGAGCGCGGTTCACGGTAATAATATATATCGACAGTCCAGCTGATTGTTAGGTATCTTTCGAAAAATATTTGGAAGTTTCTCTCGGATAACGTCATCGAGGATAATAAACGTCTACCTTCACAGTCCGATGGAGTATGTGTCAGAGGACTAATATCGTTTTTTGTAAAAAGATATTGTTCTCTTTCATTAAATTTCACACAGAGTAACAAAGTTAGCACAAGTGTTCTCCATGTTTCCTAAACCTAACGATTACAACGTCTTGGTCTGTGCGACTTCATCACGGCGCGATATTTTTATGATCTACCGAAGGACATTCACTTAGACACTTGCTCAATTAGTGTGATGAGAAAGTGACACGCTGACAAACCTCATCATTCACGTACCAAGGTTCCGTATTGATTATAGGCGCCATTTTGTCGTACTTGCGATATTGATGTGCAATTCTCTACCCATTCGTGTGGTGGGCTCTCATTTTCATTGATACTGAAACGCTGTTGTGCTTTAAGGTATTATTATATTTTAACCATAAATCCTTGAAACTTTGAATCCTTGAATTCTTGCTCGATAGTGCTGAGCACCGATTTACCATGTCGAAATGTAAGTTTGGTACCAAACGCACTAAAAATGTTACCAATGAACATTAATATTGGTGCCAAATTCATGTTTCATGGTCACAAATTCAACTTATTCACAAAGCTCATTCAAAATTTACAAATTCTTTCATCGAAGACGTAAATTTAATGCCTAATTCAAGTAGGTTTTTATCAAATGACATGCTCATGTCGCAAAGTTTGATGGCTTTGCTACAAAATTACGCAAAATGGTTTTGGAACCCATGCTCCGAATGTTCACCTCGGAACAATTGTGTCGTATCGAAACACGCTTCTCATTTGGAATGGACGGTGAATTATGTGATTGTGGACACTTCTGGTACTATATGGAACGATGCCGTTTGCACGCTGGAGTCGTTTAGATCCTTTCAACACGGCCGAACACAGCTAAGTTATGCTGCATGTGTGTGGAGATCGTCTGGTGCAAGATGTTCGTGGTGTATGCTAGACATCTATCTAAGATCGGTATGATATAGTCCAGCAAAGCAACAAGACGAAAGAAATCATATTTTATTAATAAGTTTCATATGAGTATATCAAGTAAGTGTAGAGATTGATGGTGAGTGCTGTGCACGTTACGCATGAGGAATTTTCATAATGTTTTTGCATTATCATTTTTGTAGAAAATTCGAAAGCTAAACATTATTTAAAAAAGTTAAAAAAGGAATAAGTTGGCTCAAAAACAACTGTGTTCGGGGGTTGTATATATGTTGTAAACACGGTCCCTCAACTGTGCTCTAACCTTTCTTATCACCTCTCTGATCCATCGTTTGAGCAATGGTCACGTGAAGCATTTGACCTTCCAAACTGCTTGGCAATCCAACGATTTAACGAAAGTCCACAAAACGACAATGTACAAAATATGGTTCTGGCGAAACGGGATGATGCCTCCTTTGTTCGAGGTCCGTGACGTGATAAGTGGGGATGTATTCACGGATCAGCTGGATTTGTTCATCGAGATCACAGTGACGCAGAAAACTCATCCGAAGGCGATCTATCATGTTCGGCATATATCAAGAAAATTATAAATGTTGGCGCCAAAGTTGAACTGCTACCTATGACAAATTAGTTAGATCCGCAACTGTATTTATTATAATATCCGAATAATCTTTGACCAATGTATCCATCTTCCTGATTCTTCCTCAAGCACAGATTAATAGGAAGCGCTTTATTCAAATTACAATGTGTGGACATATTTCTCTTTGTATCTACCCATCAAACGATCTCAATTTAAATAAACATCTGTTCCTTTTTCCGAGATAACTTTCGATTTATTTTAAATTAACTCTTTTATTCGCATCCAATCTGTAATACCCTCCCTAACACTGACTACCCTATTGTCAAGACATTTCATTGTATAACCAACACACAGTGATGATCTCACCCTTGAAGTGCAATATTCGCGGATAATCTCTTGTTTGAACCTCTATTAAGCTATGGTGTTCGCGATCAGGCATCCCAGTGGTTAGTTACGCTACAGGTTATGTCCCCGAACCGTGTTCAGTTGCGGACTTGTACTAAGAAACTTCTTGGAGAACTTGATTTTTATTGAGTGTTGTTAAGCAGAGTAACGAGGTTAGCTCGTTAGGAGGCATGGCAGTGAAAGCCGGAAGTAAGCTGTCGTGTAGAAGTTGCTTCACTTGTTCACGAACATTGATTGAATGCTTGTTTCATTCGAGGTGTAAACACCTCATCCCAGTTATTTGTGCTCACTATTTACTATATTCCTTAGCTATTTAAGTCCATCAATTTCACATCTTTTAGGATATTACTTTGTTCAAGCTTCTTCGACATTTAAGCAATCGGTACGTGCTACCGGTGTAATGCCGTCTGGGATGATGATGATTATGTTGTATTTTATATACGGAAAAATATCCATGGAACACGTAGTTAAGTTTCGAGATTAATATCAGGCCTGTGCCAGGAGTTATCTTTCAACTGTAAAAATACCTCTTGCGCGCGATAAGCCCTTGAATTTATTTCACATTTCGCGTGACGATCGCGAATCGACTTAAACGGATGTATCCTTAACCTGAAACATATTCAGCCGTAGAAATATTGCGCCTTAACTGATGGACGCATGGTATAAACTGTACGAAAATGCTACTGATTTTGCAAGGGTTATCGCTGTTTTAACAAACGTCGCGAAACTACTGATATAGATTCAAGATACAAGATTCAGGATTTATGGTTTAAAAAAGCAAATTGCTGTACAGTACTGTAGAAAAGTCAAGATCAGAGCGACAGATGTGTATTCACTACACGTCAACAAACATATGAATCATTCATGGGAATTAGAATATAGAGATAGATACACTGACAGCCACTACGTTCTGATTGGACAATGAGTATTTATGCTGACAGCCACTCCACATCCTTCCGTTTTTCAAATGAACTTAAGTAATGTGCGGTTGCGCAAATTTATTTCGTTTGTCGGCTCTGGATCTCTTTCATGTTTGATGGGCTCATCGGCATCTTGGACGCGATATTTGAATTTATATCGTTCAAATGTATCGTTCACTTGACCGAGGCAATATTCTTCGAGCTTCGCGAAGATTGTTTCCAAGACATCTGCATCTTCGTTCTCATCAAAGGTGAAACACTGTATGAACTTCGTCGCCTGTTCACCAAGCGCATTCCTCAGCGTCACCATTTGATACGTTTTATCGGTATTCGTCAGATTCGCCAACGTCCGAAAGTGGCTTAACTGTTGCTTCCACAGTTTCCATCTCTGGTTCGCTTGACCGAGGCAATGTTCTTCGAGCTTCGCGAAGATTGTTTCCCAGTCGTCTGCGTCTTCGTTCTCATCAAACGTGAAACACTGTATGAACTTCGTCGCCTGTTCACCAAGCGCATTCCTCAGCGTCACCATTTGATACGCTTTATCGGCATTCGTCAGATTCGCCGACGTCTGAAATTCGCTAAACTGTTCCTTACACAGTTTCTTTCTCTCTGCCAATCCTTCATCACCTTCCATTGTGAGTGTTGCCGGTGGTCGAACATTGAAGCCGCTAAAACGGGCGATGTCAGTTCTATCCGACGTTTTCTCGTCGATCACCCTCGTCACCATGTAGAAAAGTCAAGATCAGAGCGACAGATGTGTATTCACTACACGTCAACAAACATATGAATCATTTATGGGAATTAGAATATAGAGATAGATACACTGACAGCCACTACGTTCTGATTGGACAATGAGTATTCATGCTGACAGCCACTCCACAAGTACCATAGGATATACGTACAAAAAATAAAAAAAATCGTTACTTGTATGATCATATCCGTGTTCTTTATAGGTGGAGCAAAAATAATCCTCAATGGCGACACAGACTGGAGGAAAATAATCTTTGGATGGACGGTAGTTCCGTGCGTTAAAAAAAATATAGACATCAATAGGTAGAGGCCAACGCAGTAGTTCTCAACATAAGGTTTCGTAACCTTTGTTTAAAGATGTGCTCGTTCGCCGAGGTAACAATATCTATCGGCAAGCTATTCAACAAGAAGCATTCACGAACAGCGAAGAAGTGACGACGACAATTCAATCGTGAGTGTGGGATTTGAAGGGTCAAAGGGTGGCTGCGTGTGGGGACAACCGAACCAAACTTGAAGAGGTGTTTGAGAGGGTGGGATTTCGCATAGATGATTCGATATGTCAGAGTGAGGTCGTGTTGGATACGCCTGCGCTCGAGGGTGCACAGTCCAAGTCTGGTCAGTCGCTGCTCAAAGGGTAAATTATTCAATCCGGTAACAATTTTGGTTGCCTTGTGATAAATTCGTTCGAGGAGCGAGATGTTTTTTTCCATCCATGGCGTCCAAGCTTGTACAGCGTAGTCAACGACAGGATGTATGTAAGTGTTTAGTAATTTCGCGAGTGATTGTGGTGGGAAACGTCCGAAAATTCGTTTCAGTGAACCTAGCAAGCTGCACGCACGCTTGTAGACAGCTGCGCACTGTAGGCTGTTCTTTGAAGTGCCAGACACCAAGATTCCGAGATCTTTTTTGATGTACTCCATTCAAGCGTGTGGCTGCCAAGTGTGTAGGTAAAGGAAAGGGTTTTCTGACTTGCAACATTTTGCACTTGCCTTAAATCGCTTCAACATTTTTACCAGTAACAACGGTGACATTTGTGTAGTCGAAATCACTGATCTGAAAATAATTTGCAACTGCAACCACCGGTAATCCTAGAATGCCTGCTCCAAGATCCTGTCAACAACGAACAGACGTCCTTCGATAGTTGCAAGAATATTTTGCAAAGAACATTGATATTTATCATATTCGCAGGGGCGAAGTGTAGAACCAAATCGCTATAAATAAAATGAATCAGGGTTAACGTGATTAATAGGTGAGGCAATAACATAGTTAGCTTGCTTATATAGTTCATGTTTTCAAGGATTAAAGGATATATTGATAAATGTTGAAACTTGAAAACACCACAATGTTATGGTATGAATAAAAATGTGAAACATACAATAGTAAAAATGGAATAGAGAAAATCAAATGTAAGGCTCACGAATGATGTTGGTTCAGTGAATTCCAAAGAAATATTGCATGTTCGGCGAAGGAAATGACGCAGACAATCGATACCGGAACTTGGAACGTATTTCTTTGTGTCACGTATCCATCACTCTCATCAAGCAAGTGTTTTAGCGTATGTCCTTCGGTGGACACAATTCTATGGGTCATAATAATATCACGCCATATTCTCCTTTTGCTCAAGTCGCATATACCGAGACGTCACAATCTTCCGGTTTACGAAACTTTGTGAAGCCAAGTCATTAACCTTTTTGATTTTTGATAGATTGTATCGAACAGAGCAATATATTTTCGAAGCCAAGGAGCCAACACCTGTATCAATATGTCCAAGGAACATTCTTGACAAAGTGAAGCATCTTACTTTTCCGTATGTTGAATACCATATCATTCACGGCTTAAATCCATTTTGCAGTTAATCACAATCATATACAAAACAGATTTCCGTCCACATTATCATATCATCCACCAACAGGACCATTTTGGATGATATGAGGAAGGTAAATCGTTTATGTATAATACAGAGACAAGCGGTACTAGCACGGATCCTTGTGGGACTCTGCTGGTTGTTTTGAACAATAGGGATGGCATGCCGATTGCTTGAACTCAGGCGTGGCGATCTGACAGGTAGTCGCACAACCATGAGAGAAGTGGCACATATATTTCCGAACGTATCAGATTTTAAAGAAGAAAATGGTGATTGACTCTCTCAAAAATTTTGAAATGTCATAGTAAGAGCCGTGAATGCAAAAACATATATTCAATTCCTTCGTCAGTCGTCTAACACCATGAGAAGATTCGTTGGACAAGAGCGATGTGATCGAAATACACGCTGCGCTAGCGAAAACTAAATGGCGCAATTCAAAGTGTGTATCCATTCATTCCGAACTATACGTTCCATGACCTTACTACTAACAGGTAATAGTGCGGCGAGACGATAATTTGCAGCGTATGATCGGCAGCCTCCTTTGAACATAGGAGTAATCACGCCCGTTTTCCAATCTTTCGTAACCACTCGCTTAAGCATCGAATAGTTAAACAGGCTGGAAAGCGGTTTACAAAGCTGACGATGACAAAACTCTAGCACATTCTGTGTGTTCAGAATTTAATATACCTAAATTAGCGGTATCTACCAGACATAAACACACGCACCGAATAAAAAGATACCTCAGGCAGTTCTTTATGAAATGTGGTATTCTCTACATACAACCATGACCTCGTATGTTGCTAGAATTTATAAGTTGGAAACGTTATCCAAGTTGTGGGAAACAGTATTAAGTTCTTCATATAAAATTTTAATTTCGCCTTGATTTATCCTTAATGTATGAGTCCTCAGGTCACGTCGTTTTTTACAATGAATGTACGGTCTATAATGAAAACAGTCAACAAGCTGGGATGCTCGATGTTATAAGCAGTCTAGAAGCAACATATCTTTCCCGAGCCATGATAATCAGGCTTGTGTAGCATACTCGAGAACAGAGTGTATATGCGCGTTCATGATGAGATAAAACGAACAATGAAAACAAGTCCCAAGTTGCACCGTAAAATGCATAGTAGACAAGGGGCAATTTGAAAAATCGTCGCATATCGACCATTTTTCAAACTACAACAAATCCGGGAACCTAGGTTATAAATCACATTTGTTCTTTGTGGTTGTATGAACAATATGCAGATTAATGTGAAATAATTCAAGCTGGTCACAATATGGCATGCCAAAATATGCACAAAATATCAACGCTAATCTTTCGCGTTTCACGCATTCTCTGCGCGTACACCGCACTATCATGTTCGGGATGCTTTCCCTTATCAGCTAAAAGCAACCAGTTTTGTAAAAGGTTCGTTTAACATTTTACTGTTTTTTTAAATTAATTACCGCAAGTCAAGACTCATTGTTTGGAAACTCCATGTCTCAAATCCAAACGGCGAGCGACGAGTAACAAGCTGTGAATTGTAATCTCAAGCGATGAAGGCATCATCAAAGCGTTAGGTTAGTCATTTTTTCAAGCACTTTTGAATGCTTGCATGCGAGTTACAGCGACAACTGACCTTGGCCGTATTCACATGACTAAGCCCGATGAAGGGGTTGGCATATAAGCCATTTGATCGTATGGAATTCGACAACCAAGGCTTGTCACAAACAGACCAATTGTGTGACAAATAAAACGTACCGTATCTAATGGTACTTTATCATGTTCTGTGTTCCCACTACCCGATTGGTGAAACTGATCATCCAATGGCAATCCTTTATCAATTACAGCATACATCTGTCGAGCAATTCAAGTTCAAGTGACTGTCAAGGCGAGGTCAAGACACCGCGATGCCTGCTCGGTGAATCATGCGATCTCGACAACCGGATCAATGCTTCGATCAGTGATTATGAACATTCGAGGAAATTCTAAACTCATATAATGCGACTGAGTTCGTCACCGCAGATCAAATATCGAAGATCGAATCTCTGCATCACATATGCGAGCTGATTAGTCCAAATTGATATTCCACAAATTCGAGGCAGTGCGTTGAAGTCTCAGGCACCCGACGATTGTAAATGAGAGGAATCTAATGGGTGAGTTCACCATTGAATTGCAATGTTTTAGTGTTGTTCTCTTTCATTAGTCCACGAATACTAATTACCCATGCTCTGAAAATGTACGAAATCGGACACCATCGCATTTAATGCAGTAATTTAATGCTGGTGGGATAAACTTGTATAAACTGTAGCTATTTTTATACTTTGGTGCGTGTTTTACTTGACACAGTTGACCTTATACGATTACTCACTCGAACTACGTGTTGGACTTTCAAACTACATTAGACGAGTATTTATTTATTCGTTTTCCAATTACTTATGCACTGTTTGAACTAATCGCTTTGTTTGTTCTTATACACCTGAATTTAATTTTCACCATTTGGTTATTGTAATTCATTTTAGTTCATTAAACACTTTGAATTACCTTGAACATAAACTGAAAAAATACATAGAACATGATAGCATGATCGTCATCAAGATTTTTATAGTTTGATTATCGGCAGTCAT
>JACCGJ010013528.1:0-61986 GCA_013407085.1 Atriophallophorus winterbourni
GATTGACCTCATTTAACCCTATTATTACCTTCGCCTTAGCAACCAATGCGAGCAAATTATCTCACATTAGTTGCGTCATCCGTAACCTTAATCGCACATTTTACGGGGGTGCAGATGTTTGGGTTTCGAAATCTTTGTCCCACTCACCGAACAAAGACACGCTAATCAATGTGGAACTGTTGAACTGCCAGATTCAAAACACGAATGCCTTGTGATTCAGTGGTTCATAAATGTGATGTTCTCCATCTGCAGTAAGCGAAGCTAAGCCAAGTCCTCGAGCGATCGCAACATCGCTCCTACTCACCCTCATGATAAACGAGTTGTAACTTGGAGTCTCACACAGTTGACACCATAAGTTAACCAATTATGCGGCAAAACGCCGATGTCCCATCTATACTCAATATGTTTGCTAGTAAAATGATTGTGATTTTCAAACTGACATTTTACTTCTTACCAATATAACATATAACTGTACAAATTCGCACAAAATAAGTAAAAATAAATAATATATAAATGAACTAATGATAATATGGTGGGCGAATTCGAGTTAACATAGACTTATCTTACTTGAAGCAGCTCGAAATGTTTATCAAAGTAAAGTCCATAGCAAATATCTAAATAATTCTTATTCAATCTTGTTGCATTAACCGAATTATGTTGAACACTTTCGTGTGCAACGTCATTTAGAGTGAATACGATTCACGTATTGGCCTTCGTGAACGCCAAACGAAGGTTTCCGAGAGAAATTTTCCAAATCGCTCAACACTGATCTCGTCAAATTATCATGTGCAAAATTTCAATCATTTAAGGGCAGTTTCAGTAGATGCTCACTATCTGAATTCAAACATGTGGA
Organism: Atriophallophorus winterbourni; assembly: GCA_013407085.1. Taxonomy (NCBI): domain Eukaryota; kingdom Metazoa; phylum Platyhelminthes; class Trematoda; order Plagiorchiida; family Microphallidae; genus Atriophallophorus; species Atriophallophorus winterbourni. The sequence goes on from JACCGJ010013528.1 coordinate 854, forward strand.
ACTCGCCCTAAGGAGGAAGATGCTTTGCACTCCTGCTACTGACGAGTAATGGTTATTAGCCAAGTAAAATGCGCTCGAAGGTGGGATGGTGAGTACGAATTGACGCGACAAGCTTTATGTTTGTGTTATGCTTTTTCGTAGCTGACATCAATCATCCGTTGTTCACCTGACCTACGGCTAACATTCGCAATATTTCATTATAATACAAGTTTAGATAAATCGACAAAATTGAACATTAAAGATTAAAAATTATGTACAAGGAATGTAAGTAAAAGCTCACCTCCAAACTTCCAATTTCCCATGCAGAAGCGAAAACCGATTTGCGATCGCAGGACATTTTGAGAACAAACGGGTCAAAATGGCAAACTGTACAACAATTGTGTCTTTCTTTTTTAAATGCATCAGGAGCGAATGGTTAGAGGGGCGGTTTGACCTGTCGTCTGATTGGCTCACGCTGAATCCCCCTTCAATTAAACATCTGGCCGGGCAGAGCAATTTCGTCCTCTGATTGGACGAGTAATCTGGTCGTCCGCCCATCAATTTGACCTTCAAACAGACGTCTACTAAAGAGGTCACTTGCACATGCTGAAATAGTATTGCCAATTAATATTGTAATCGGAATTTCAAGTGACGGTAGATTATGTGCTGTGGTCTCTATATTGTGATTACATGTTTAGTTCTGAAAACCCAAGCACTCACTCCAAATAGTGCTCTTATTTTTCATGAGGAGCTACTTGTTTACGAAGTAACAATGCAGCTAGGTGGAGTTTTTGCTGTGCTTAGCGCTTTGCGTGTATCACACGATGCGATCGGAAATTGAAATTATTCGTCCCTGCTCATTTGAATTTTCTCGTTTGAATGTTTGAGTGTAGATACTGCAGAGTTATAAGTACATTTTTCTAAATTCAATAAATCCTACTGGATAATTCATATTCTTCCTGAATGGCACGGCCAATGGTACGATTTGCCCGAATCTCGCTTTGTCTAAAGACAACGTTGCGATAATTGTTTAGAGAATGGCACTAAGTCTCAATTCGCAAGTATCGATTTCTGGTATATTGATGACATTGAAATATGTAAGCGTGCCAGGTCGCGTGTAGACTGTTTCGCATTACAGTGGAATATGAGCAAATGACACATTTGCTCACAGACAATCCAGCCGCTCTCGAGTCATGCAAAGCGTAAAACCCGATGCTGGAAAATCTCGTCCAAGCACATGACCTTGTGGTGGAGGGTGTTGCCAGAACCTCTCAAGGGATAGCTTTCAATTTCTGGATGCTTTTGTAACTTGTGTCCGGTATTGGGCAGCAGCTTAGGTTCATTTTGTGTAAGTTAAATAAGATCTAAATAAATTCGGCATAGAATATTTAGTAGATGACATACATTCCAGATTAGCTATATAAATTCTTAGACAAAAAAATTGTTACAAAATTGTTTGATGAAATTTCCTTTCGACAAAAATATTTTGACATAAATAAAATAAATGACCGTCAATACAGAGACGTTCTCGAAGATGACACAATGTTATGACAAAGGGTTTAAGTAATACAGAATACTGTCCAAGGAAGTTTGCTGGTAACGGTCCTGTCTAGATACTTGACATGTTTCTCTTCAGTTAGGTCGGTCCCCAGCGTGAGACTACTTCAAAATGCGTCGCATGGTTCACCACACAAATTACAGAAAGCAAGTTGCATACATTTTCGGGTTTTAAAATAAGATATTTTACAACAGAACTGGGCGTAATTTCATTTGTAGCATCATAGAGTGTAATCGAAGAGGTGCTTTTGACCGCTAAATGATATTTCACTGTCCGACAGTATTCTCTTCGTGAAACAAAGTTAATTAAAATTAACATAAATTTGCCTTTCCGTGAACGAATGCCACGTTCAAAATACAAGATCTGAAACACGAAATCTGAGTGACATCACTTCTACTTTTTTAAAACGCACTTCACCGAAACCTCGCCCTAATTTTCATATATTGAAGCTCGAGGATCTCGATCGAGTGATTCAAAGTGATTCAAAGTTGTAATGGTTTAAAAAGCATTTAGCTTAACAGTAACCATGGAATGGAGTTATGAGTTATATACAATAAAAAATAAGAATAACAGGGAAACTCACGTAGTGCAAATCGTATCAAAATTTGAGTTTCCTCTCAAGTATTTGTCCAAATTAGTTTTAAAAATATCCAGGTTGGCTGAGTGTGTAACAATGGTGGGGAGAGTGTTCCCTGTGAAGCTTACACGTACAGCATACAAATATCTTCGACAGTTCAGTCTTGAAGTTGGAATAAGCACTGTAAGTTCATGTTTCCGACTGGCACGGGGTGGTGAGCGTGTGAAAAGTTTGGACAAGGGATGGTTAGGGAAGTGCATGATGTTGTACATCAGTATGAGGTCACCTCTTAGTCAACGACAGCGAAAGTCTAAAAGATTGGGATTCCTCAAATGTTCTTCATATGGTTTAGCAGCTAGTCCGGGTAAAAAACTTTGTGGTTCGGTGGTAAATACGCTGCAGAAGATTGATGTCTTTCTGAATACAGGGTGACCAAGCCATCGCTGGTCTCAGATAGGTGTTCATGATACACTTATTTTCCTTTAACATTTGCAGGATTCGGTATCAGTTTGCCATAAGAAGAATCCCGACACTATAGTCGAGCCGCAGCAAAATTTAGTATAAGCCTGATCGCCAACTAGTTAATAAGCGGTTATAATGCCAAGAAGGATGGATAGAGATGGTGGTCGGCGCAATGCGGAAACAATATTTTCTCCATTGACCATTAGATGATCAAACGTCACACTTTTGCCCATGAGTGCGCGATAACCTGGAGTTCGCACTTAAATTCCTATTAGAAATATCTTTTCATTGGATAAAATACACGTGCGTAATTCCAGATGTTTACACTGATCGCTTAGTCACACTACAATCAAAATCTGCCTTAAGCGTAACTCAATCTCAATAATTAAGTTCAAATAAAACGGTTTTTAGTTACGGAAAGAAAACAGTTCGTGTCGCAGTAAATTGTCTTCATCACATATCCAAAAACCCGTATTCATTCGTTATATGTATGATGATAAATATGCTCATATGGTTTGTTGTTAAGTTTCAATCTTAAAAAAATATCAAGGCTACCACAACCATACGCAGATTCACAGATTTCGAAAAAAATGTATAATTTACAGGTGACGACTGCTGTGAGTAAATAAGAACCAGACATAACTCAATCCCGTTCGCTTCAATGAATTTCATTCGGTGAAATCGAATCGTGTTCCAAATAAAACGTTAATTGTTATAACCTATCTACTGATAACATTTAAGTAGCATATAAAGTCAACAAAAAATGTAGCTATTCAAAGGCGCTAGGTCCACTCACTAACAGCACATCGCGATGCCCCATTCGTGCTCATTCGCAGCTCTGTACTCTGATGTTATGATTTTGGGGAAAAACGTTCACAAATTACAATATCAATACAGTGAACAACAGCAAATGTCCACAGACGAATACCCCTGGCTCTAATCCGTACGAGCATCAACAATATTCATTCTGCCATGCATATGCTTTAAACAAACGGAATTCCACACCTAATCTACCCTGAGATAACTTGTAATAAACACTGAACCTAAGCGTTTGTCACAGCTTGAACATTTGGTCACACATGAGAAATATATAACCTAAATATTTCTGCGGCTCTTAATCAAACAACATCAGCAGGGCATTGTGAAATTAAGGAATCTGTATCTGTTTGTCAAATTCTGATTCACTCAGTATTACATTGGAATGAACAGCTGGGTGGAAACGTATAGTTACAACTTTATGCTCCACAACCGAAACGAATAGCTCCCCATTCAATACAAGAAAAGATTACCATACCAATGTACAGTTCTTTATTACATCAATAAATTAAAGATCAACCAATTGTTTGTAGCAAAATATGTTCGGAAATCACATGATTCAATTTAAGATTCGGAAACGTTTAAAATCCAAACGGTTTCTGTGGTTTGTTTTTTGGTGTCTATAACAGAAAAGATCAATAACTCCTTAAAAACTTCAAAATGAACATTTAGACAATTGTGAGAACATCGTTTCATACTTACTTTTACCTGATGATGCACGAGATGGTCCTTGTGTACGCGATAACTCTGCGCGCGCACACAACAAGGTAAAATCTGAAATTAAAATTCATTCAATTTATATATCTTGAGATGATGTTCGTCAAATGGTGTTTACAATAATTTTCTAACTGCTTTGCTTCAAATCTAGCAAATCATTATATACCAAGTCTAAATATGTTTAAAGTGAACGTACGAATGAAATTCACCACTCAGAGCAAAGAAACAGGTATGTCTAATTTCCATATCTTACCGGTGGTACCTCCAGTGGTATAATATTTCGAAGTTCCCTCTGAAACAACCAAAGATAGAAATGATGAGAGCACACCTCAATTAAATGAAAACAATCAGTGGAACAGTAAGTTGAATATAACGAGACGATACCGCCAAGTCGAAAGGTTGTCACTTCTCTCGACCGTCACAAACTTACAGGCTTTTGAGGTTTCCGCAACTCGGGGGCAACGAAGAGAGGTTTTTCAATCTTTTCCTCAATCGGTGTACTCTGGATTACAGAGAACATAGATGGTCAGATCAGGGAAACGCAACTCATGTTTGATGTAATATCGATCATCAAACTCACGGGTGGTGTTGGCGGATAATAATCGGGAAACGATTGATCCTGTAATAAGAAAATATAGATTTTAACACAAACTGTTTAAGTGAAGTTATGATAACCGTTGTATTATAAAATGAATCAGGGGTGATCCAAAAATGTGCTTCCGAGATTTACTCAAACTATTTTCATATTCTGCATTTACCACTGACTGACATATAGTTCAGATTACACGCCACAACAATGCCACACTTACGAAACTCCGAATGTCCCCGGTCTCCACGCAGCCAAAATCATTGTGTTCAGTTTGTACACCACACGTCATAAACTGCAAATGGAGTAAATAATTCATTTACAACGAAAATAAAAGAAGAATTCAAGTAATGTTATGAGTTGATATAACTAAGAGAATTGGCACGTGTCTAATTTAGAAAGTTGGATCATTTTAAAAATTTGTATGTCCATCGACATGGACGTGTTTGAAGAATATCACAAGATATGGTCAATACCGGATGTTTTATCAGTGAATAGATAGGTCACTACGTCAATTTACGCATGTGCAACTCTCTTGGACACGAAAAAATTAATTTGAGGTGTACATTCAATTCTGACTCACCATTGGTGGGGTTTGTTGGTCTGACGTGATTGAGCTCAACTGAGCCAGACCGGATGATCGCCCATTCTGTAAAGAAAGACGTGAATGATTGTTTGGTTACGAATAATTGTATGAAGTAAATAAGCGATTTATATCGCCGTGACGTACACATAAATTCGTTTTCTCCAATTGTTCAACACCAAACCTCGGTGGATTCGCATGGCTTGGATCATTAGGAGCCTAGAAACAGAACAATAAAACAGTAATTTACCTTCACAACTAATTTTCAAAGAATTCTCTATATATCAGATTCCTCGAAATTGGATGACTCCGGGGTTACAAAAGTTATTCTCACAAAAAATGAAATTCAGTTGCATTTAATGCATACAATATGTCGCAATCGATTATGTTTCTACCGTGGCTAAAACTGGGCACAATGAACATTAATGAGTGTAATTCAACTCTAGAATACGGGTTCTTTACCGTGGGTTCACAGTTTCGTGTCCTTTCAAATGGTTGCTTGACGAATGCATGCTTCGGCTCTGGACAAACCCTACACCTTCGCACAATTTTACGGCGAAGTTTCATTTCAACGAGTGACATGTTCTACACCTTCAAGATGAATGTACATTCCGTGGTTGTTAACCTTATCTGCATACAAGATCACCTCCTTGTCGGTTGGAGTAGAATGCTGTGTAATGAGTTTATTCAACCAATGATTATCAATGACTTATTCCTTGCATGATGGAGATGATGTTGGTTATGATATATATTGAAAGAAACGTTCTAATTTGTTCACCGATGCGCTACTGATTCTAACCACGGCGTGGAGTCTGATGGCATGGATTTCAGAATCATCGTCCTGGGCGTGGGTTTGGAAAATTAGCAATTTTGACAAGTGGTTTTAACTTACATTGCTTTGACGGATATGCAACTGACGTATGTTGAACTCAAAGATGATTGGTTGTTGTTATCCAAACTGCACCTGAAATAGAACGGAGTGCTATGTGTGTACGAGATGGAATATTCTAACCATAATAAATACGAATCGTACGAGGTTAAGCGAATTCATTGTGTGTCGGCATCAAACATCCTTATGGAAGGTGGACGGGCGGACTTATTCATTCGAAATATTTCAATATCAGTAATGGAGATTCAACCATAAATTCATAGCACATTCACGTAAAATGGAAGGCTGTAAAATTCAAAACGACTCACGTTGTTCTGCGTGAAATGTTCACTGCATAAGTTGAATCGGTTCAGGACCACGGGAGTCACATCGTGAGAGGAATTCTAAAAATGAATTTGAAATCGAATACCACCATTGCAATCGTTCAAAACAAAACCGTGTTCAAACATTATATTTCACAATGAATATTGTAGCGAAGTGCCAAATGTTAGTTTTTATCAAAATAATTCCAACAGTCTTGTGTTCAAACATTATATTTCACAATGAATATTGTAGCGAAGTGCCAAATGTTAGTTTTTATCAAAATAATTCCAACAGTCTCGTGTTCAAACATTATATTTCACAATGAATATTGTAGCGAAGTGCCAAATGTTAGTTTTTATCAAAATAATTCCAACAGTCTCAAGCTAACGAACCCATTCGAACCTGAGGACTAATCGATTGACCTCATTTAACCCGATTATTATGTTTGCCTTAGCAACCAATTCGAGCAAATTATCTCAAACGAGTTGCGTCATCCGTAACCTTGATCGCACATTTTAGGGGGGTGCAGATGTTTGGGTTTCGAACTGTATGCCCCACTCACCGCACAAAGACACGCTAACCAAAGTGGAACTGTTGAACTGCCAGATTCAAAACACGAATGCCCTGAGATTCAGTGGTTCATAATTGTGATGTTCTCCATCTGAGGTAAGCGAAGCTACGCCAAGTCGTCGAGCGATCGCATCATCACTCCTATTCACCCTCATGAAAAACGAGTTGTAACTTGGGGTTTCACACAGTTGACACCACAAGTTAACCAATTATGCGGCAAAACGCCGATGTCCCAGCTATACTCAATATGTTTGCTTGTAAAATGATTATGAATTTCAAACTGACATGTTACTGCTTGCTAATAAAAAATATAACTGAAAAAAATCGCACAGAATAAGCAATAATAAATAATATATAAATAAACTAATGATCATTAGGTGGGCGAATTCGAGTTAACATAGACTTATATCACTTGAAGCAGCTCGAAATGTTTATCAAAGTAAAATCCATAGAAAATATCTAAATAATGCTTATTCAATCTTGTTGCATTAACCGAATTATGTCGAATCCTATCACGTCATTTAGAGTGAATACGATTCACGTATTGGCCTTCGTGAACGCCAAACGAAGGTTTCCGAGAGAAATGTTCCAAATCGCTCAACACTGATCTCGTCAAATTATCATGTGTAAAATTTCAATCATTTAAGTGCAGTTTTAATACATGGTCACCACCTGAATTTAAACATGTGGAACTCGCCTTAAGGAGGAAGATGGTTTGCACTCCTGTTACTGACGAGTAATGGTTATTAGCCAAGTAAAATGCACTTGAATGTGGGATGGTGAGTACGAATTGACGCGACAAGCTTTATGTTTGTGTTATGCTTTTTCGTAGCTGATATCAAGCATCCGTTGTTCACCTGACCTATCTTAGACATAAATATACGGCTAACATTCGCAATGTTTCATTATAATACAAGTTTAGATAAATCGACAAAATTGAACATTAAAGATTAAAAATTATGTACAAGGAATGTAAGTAAAGGCTCACCTCCAAACTTCCAATTTCCCATGCAGAAGCGAAAACTGATTTGCGATCGCAGGACATTGTGAGAACAAACGGGTCAAAATAGCAAACTGTTCAACTATTGTGTCATTCTTTTTTAAATGCATCAGCAGCGAATGGTTAGAGGGGCGGTTTGACCTGTCGTCTGATTGGCTCACGCTGAATCCCCCTTCAATTAAACATCAGGCCGGGCAGAGCAATTGCGTCCTCTGATTAGAGGAGTAATCTGGTCGTTCGCCCATCAATTTGACCTTCAAAAAGACGTCGACTAAAGAGGTCACTTGCACATACACAAATAGAATTGCCAATTAATATTGCAATCGGAATTTCAAGTGACGGGAGATTATGTGCTGTGGTCTTTATAATGTGATTACATGTTTAGTTCTGAAAACTCAAGCACTCACTCCAATTAGTGCTCTTATTTTCCATGAGGAGCTACTTGTTTACGAAGTAACAATGCAGCTAAGTGGAGTTTCTGCTGTGCTTAGCGCTTTGCGTGTATCACACGAAGCGATCGGAAATTGAAATTATTCGTCCCTGCTCATTTGAATTTTCTCGTTTGAATGTTTGAGTGTAGATACTGCAGAGTTATAAGTACATTTTTCTAGATTCAATAAATCTTACTGGATAATTCATATTCTTCCTGAATGGCACGGCCAAAGGTAAGATTTGCCAGAATCTCGCTTTGTCTAAAGACAACAGTGCTAGAAGTGTTTGGAGAATGGCACTAAGTCTCAATTCGCAAGTATCGATTTCTGGTATATTGATGACATTGAAATATGTAAGCGTGCCAGGTCGCGTGTAGACTGTTTCGCATTACAGTGGAATATGAGCAAATGACACATTTGCTCACAGACAATCCAGCCGCTCTCGAGTCATGCAAAGCGTAAAACCCGATGCTGGAAAATCTCGTCCAAGCACATGACCTTGTGGTGGAGGGTGTTGCCAGAACCTCTCAAGGGATAGCTTTCAATTTCTGGATGCTTTTGTAACTTGTGTCCGGTATTGGGCAGCAGCTTAGGTTCATTTTGTGTAAGTTAAATAAGATCTAAATAAATTCGGCATAGAATATTTAGTAGATGACATACATTCCAGATTAGCTATATAAATTCTACAAAATTGTTTGATGATAATTTCCTTTCGACAAAAATATTTTGACATAAATAAATAAATGACCGTCAATACAGAGACGTTCTCGAAGATGACACAATGTTATGACAAAGGTTTAAGTAATACAGAATACTGTCCAAGGAAGTTTGCTGGTAACGGTCCTGTCTAGTTACTTGACATGTTTCTCTTCAGTTAGGTCGGTCCCCAGCGTGAGACTACTTCAAAATGTGTCGCATGGTTCACCACACAAATTACAGAAAGCAAGTTGCATACATTTTCGGGTTTTAAAATAAGATATTTTACAACAGAACTGGGCGTAATTTCATTTGTAGCATCATAGAGTGTAATCGAAGAGGTGCTTTTGACCGCTAAATGATATTTCACTGTCCGACAGTATTCTCTTCGTGAAACAAAGTTAATTAAAATTAACATAAATTTGCCTTTCCGTGAACGAATGCCACGTTCAAAATACAAGATCTGAAACACGAAATCTGAGTGACATCACTTCTACTTTTTTAAAACGCACTTCACCGAAACCTCGCCCTAATTTTCATATATTGAAGCTCGAGGATCTCGATCGAGTGATTCAAAGTGATTCAAAGTTGTAATGGTTTAAAAAGCATTTAGCTTAACAGTAACCATGGAATGGAGTTATGAGTTATATACAATAAAAAATAAGAATAACAGGGAAACTCACGTAGTGCAAATCGTATCAAAATTTGAGTTTCCTCTCAAGTATTTGTCCAAATTAGTTTTAAAAATATCCAGGTTGGCTGAGTGTGTAACAATGGTGGGGAGAGTGTTCCCTGTGAAGCTTACACGTACAGCATACAAATATCTTCGACAGTTCAGTCTTGAAGTTGGAATAAGCACTGTAAGTTCATGTTTCCGACTGGCACGGGGTGGTGAGCGTGTGAAAAGTTTGGACAAGGGATGGTTAGGGAAGTGCATGATGTTGTACATCAGTATGAGGTCACCTCTTAGTCAACGACAGCGAAAGTCTAAAAGATTGGGACTCCTCAAATGTTCTTCATATGGTTTAGCAGCTAGTCCGGGTAAAAAACTTTGTGGTTCGGTGGTAAATACGCTGCAGAAGATTGATGTCTTTCTGAATACAGGGTGACCAAGCCATCGCTGGTCTCAGATAGGTGTTCATGATACACTTATTTTCCTTTAACATTTGCAGGATTCGGTATCAGTTTGCCATAAGAAGAATCCCGACACTATAGTCGCCAACTAGTTAATAAGCGGTTATAATGCCAAGAAGGATGGATAGAGATGGTGGTCGGCGCAATGCGGAAACAATATTTTCTCCATTGACCATTAGATGATCAAACGTCACACTTTTGCCCATGAGTGCGCGATAACCTGGAGTTCGCACTTAAATTCCTATTAGAAATATCTTTTCATTGGATAAAATACACGTGCGTAATTCCAGATGTTTACACTGATCGCTTAGTCACACTACAATCAAAATCTGCCTTAAAGCGTAACTCAATCTCAATAATTAAGTTCAAATAAAACGGTTTTTAGTTACGGAAAGAAAACAGTTCGTGTCGCAGTAAATTGTCTTCATCAAATATCCAAAAACCCGTATTCATTCGTTATATGTATGATGATAATTATGCTCATATGGTTTGTTGTTAAGTTTGAATTGTAAAAAAATATCGAGGCTACCACAATCATACGCAGATTCACAGGTTTCGAAAAAATTGTATAGTTTTCAGGTGACGACTGCTGTGAGTAAATAAGAACCAGACATAACTCAGTCCCGTTCGCTTCAATGAATTTCATTCGGTGAAATCGAATCGTGTTCCAAATAAAACGTTAATTGTTATAACCTATCTACTGATAACATTTAAGTAGCATATAAAGTCAACAAAAAATGTAGCTATTCAAAGACGCTAGGCCCACTCACTAACAGCACATCGCGATGCCCCATTCGTGCTCATTCGCAGCTCTGTATTCTGATGTTATGATTTTGGCGAAAAACGTTTACAAATTACAATATCAATACAGTGAACAATAGCAAATGTCCACAGACGAATACCCCTGGCTCTAATCCGTACGAGCATCAACAATATTCATTCTGCCATGCATATGCTTTAAACAAACGGAATTCCACACCTAATCTACCCTGAGATAACTTGTAATAAACACTGAACCTAAGCGTTTGTCACAGCTTGAACATTTGGTCACACATGAGAAATATATAACCTAAATATTTCTGCGGCTCTTAATCAAACAACATCAGCAGGGCATTGTGAAATTAAGGAATCTGTATCTGTTTGTCAAATTCTGATTCACTCAGTATTACATTGGAATGAACAGCTGGGTGGAAACGTATAGTTACAACTTTATGCTCCACAACCGAAACGAATAGCTCCCCATTCAATACAAGAAAAGATTACCATACCAATGTACAGTTCTTTATTACATCAATAAATTAAAGATCAACCAATTGTTTGTAGCAAAATATGTTCGGAAATCACATGATTCAATTTAAGATTCGGAAACGTTTAAAATCCAAACGGTTTCTGTGGTTTGTTTTTTGGTGTCTATAACAGAAAAGATCAATAACTCCTTAAAAACTTCAAAATGAACATTTAGACAATTGTGAGAACATCGTTTCATACTTACTTTTACCTGATGATGCACGAGATGGTCCTTGTGTACGCGATAACTCTGCGCGCGCACACAACAAGGTAAAATCTGAAATTAAAATTCATTCAATTTATATATCTTGAGATGATGTTCGTCAAATGGTGTTTACAATAATTTTCTAACTGCTTTGCTTCAAATCTAGCAAATCATTATATACCAAGTCTAAATATGTTTAAAGTGAACGTACGAATGAAATTCACCACTCAGAGCAAAGAAACAGGTATGTCTAATTTCCATATCTTACCGGTGGTACCTCCAGTGGTATAATATTTCGAAGTTCCCTCTGAAACAACCAAAGATAGAAATGATGAGAGCACACCTCAATTAAATGAAAACAATCAGTGGAACAGTAAGTTGAATATAACGAGACGATACCGCCAAGTCGAAAGGTTGTCACTTCTCTCGACCGTCACAAACTTACAGGCTTTTGAGGTTTCCGCAACTCGGGGGCAACGAAGAGAGGTTTTTCAATCTTTTCCTCAATCGGTGTACTCTGGATTACAGAGAACATAGATGGTCAGATCAGGGAAACGCAACTCATGTTTGATGTAATATCGATCATCAAACTCACGGGTGGTGTTGGCGGATAATAATCGGGAAATGATTGATCCTGTAATAAGAAAATATCGATTTTAACACAAACTGTTTAAGTGAAGTTATGATAACCGTTTTATTATAAAATGAATCAGGGGTGCTCCAAAAGTGTGCTTCCGAGATTTACTCAAACTATTTTCATATTCTGCATTTACCACTGACTGACATATAGTTCAGATTACATGCCACAACAATGCCACACTTACGAAACTCCGAATGTCCCCGGTCTCCACGCAGCAAAAATCATTGTGATCCGTTTGTACCCCACATGTCATAAACTGCAAATGGAGTAAATAATTCATTTTCGATGAAAATTAAAGAAGAATTCAAGTAATATTATGAGTTGATATAACTAAGAGAATTGGCACGTGTCTAATTTAGAAAGTTGGATCATTTTAAAAATTTGTATGTCCATCGACATGGACGTGTTTGAAGAATATCACAAGATATGGTCAATACCGGATGTTTTATCAGTGAATAGATAGGTCACTACGTCAATTTACGCATGTGCAACTCTCCTGGACACGAAAAGATTAATTTGAGGTATACATTCAATTCTGACTCACCATTGGTGGGGTTTGTTGGTCTGACGTGATTGAGCTCAACTGAGCCAGACCGGATGATCCCCCATTCTGTAAAGAAAGACGTCAATGATTGTTTGGTTACGAACAAGTGATTGATGTAAATAAGCGATTTATATCGCCGTGACGTACACATAAATTCGTCTTTTCCGCTTGTTCAACACCAAACCTCGGTGGATTCGCATGGCTTGGATCATTAGGAGCCTAGAAACAGAACAATAAAACAGTAATTTACCTTTACAACTAATTTTCAAAGAATTCTCTATATATCAGATTTCTCGAAATTGGATGACTCCGGGGTTACAAAAGTTATTCTCACAAAAAATGAAATTCAGTTGCATTTAATGCATACAATATGTCGCAATCGATTATGTTTCTACCGTGGCTAAAACTGGGCACAATGAACATTAATGAGTGTAATTCAACTCTAGAATACGGGTTCTTTACCGTGGGTTCACAGTTTCGTGTCCTCAAGCTAACTACATTTCAAAAGGTTGCTTGACGAATGCATGCTTCGGCTCTGGACAAACCCTACACCTTCGCACAATTTTACGGCGAAGTTTCATTTCAACGAGTCACATGCTCTACACCTTCAAGATGAATGTACATTCCGTGGTTGTTAACCTTATCTGCATACAAGATCACCTCCTTGTAGGTTGGAGTAGAATGCTGTGTAATGAGTTTATTCAACCAATGATTATCAACGACTTATTCCTTGCATGATGGAGATGATGTTGGTTATGATATATATTGAAAGAAACGTTCTAATTTGTTCACCGATGCGCTACTGATTCTAACCACGGCGTGGAGTCTGATGGTATGGATTTCAGAATCATCGTCCTGGGCGTGGGTTTGGAAAATTAGCAATTTTGACAAGTGGTTTCAACTTACATTGCTTTGATGGATATGCAACTGACGTATGTTGAACTCAAAGATGATTGGTTGTTGTTCTCCAAACTGCACCTGAAATAGAACGGAGTGCTATGTGTTTACGAGATGGAATATTATAACCATAATAAATACGAATCGTACGAGGTTAGGCGAATTCATTGTGTGTCGGCATCAACCATCCTTATGGAAGGTGGACGGGTGGACTTATTCATTCGAAATATTTCAATATCAGTAATGGAGATTCAACCATAAATTCATAGCACATTCACGTAAAATGGAAGGCTGTAAAATTCAAAACGACTCACGTTGTTCTGCGTGAAATGTTCACTGCATAAGTTGAATCGGTTCAGGACCACGGGAGTCACATCGTGAGAGGAATTCTAAAAATGAATTTGAAATCGAATACCACCATTGCAATCGTTCAAAACAAAAACCGACAGCTCGTGTTCAAACATTATATTTCACAATGAATATTGTAGCGAAGTGCCAAATGTCAGTGTTGATCAAAATAATTCCAACAGTCTCAAGCTAACGAACCCATTCGAACTCGAGGACTAATCGATTGACCTCATTTAACCCGATTATTATGTTTGCCTTAGCAACCAATTCGAGCAAATTATCTCAAACGAGTTGCGTCATCCGTAACCTTGATCGCACATTTTAGGGGGGTGCAGATGTTTGGGTTTCGAACTGTATGTCCCACTCACCGCACAAAGACACGCTAACCAAAGTGGAACTGTTGAACTGCCAGATTCAAAACACGAATGCCTTGAGATTCAGTGGTTCATAAATGTGATCTTCTCCATCTGAGGTAATCGAAGCTACGCCAAGTCGTCGAGCGATCGCATCATCACTCCTATTCACCCTCATGAAAAACGAGTTGTAACTTGGGGTTTCACACAGTTGACACCACAAGTTAACCAATTATGCGGCAAAACGCCGATGTCCCAGCTATACTCAATATGTTTGCTTGTAAAATGATTATGAATTTCAAACTGACATTTTACTGCTTGCTAATAAAAAATATAACTGAAAAAAATCGCACAGAATAAGCAATAATAAATAATATATAAATAAACTAATGATCATTAGGTGGGCGAATTCGAGTTAACATAGACTTATATCACTTGAAGCAGCTCGAAATGTTTATCAAAGTAAAATCCATAGAAAATATCTAAATAATGCTTATTCAATCTTGTTGCATTAACCGAATTATGTCGAATCCTATCACGTCATTTAGAGTGAATACGATTCACGTATTGGCCTTCGTGAACGCCAAACGAAGGTTTCCGAGAGAAATGTTCCAAATCGCTCAACACTGATCTCGTCAAATTATCATGTGTAAAATTTCAATCATTTAAGTGCAGTTTTACTACATGGTCACCACCTGAATTCAAACATGTGGAACTCGCCTTAAGGAGGAAGATGGTTTGCACTCCTGCTACTGACGAGTAATGGTTATTAGCCAAGTAAAATGCACTTTAATGTGGGATGGTGAGTACGAATTGACGCGACAAGCTTTATGTTTGTGTTATGCTTTTTCGTAGCTGATATCAAGCATCCGTTGTTCACCTGACCTATCTTAGACATAAATATACGGCTAACATTCGCAATGTTTCATTATAATACAAGTTTAGATAAATCGACAAAATTGAACATTAAAGATTAAAAATTATGTACAAGGAATGTAAGTAAAGGCTCACCTCCAAACTTCCAATTTCCCATGCAGAAGCGAAAACTGATTTGCGATCGCAGGACATTGTGAGAACAAACGGGTCAAAATAGCAAACTGTTCAACTATTGTGTCATTCTTTTTTAAATGCATCAGCAGCGAATGGTTAGAGGGGCGGTTTGACCTGTCGTCTGATTGGCTCACGCTGAATCCCCCTTCAATTAAACATCAGGCCGGGCAGAGCAATTGCGTCCTCTGATTAGAGGAGTAATCTGGTCGTTCGCCCATCAATTTGACCTTCAAAAAGACGTCGACTAAAGAGGTCACTTGCACATACACAAATAGAATTGCCAATTAATATTGCAATCGGAATTTCAAGTGACGGGAGATTATGTGCTGTGGTCTTTATAATGTGATTACATGTTTAGTTCTGAAAACTCAAGCACTCACTCCAATTAGTGCTCTTATTTTCCATGAGGAGCTACTTGTTTACGAAGTAACAATGCAGCTAGGTATGGTTTCTGTTGTGCTTAGCGCTTTGCGTGTATCACACGAAGCGATCGGAAATTGAAATTATTCGTCCCTGCTCATTTGAATTTTCTCGTTTGAATGTTTGAGTGTAGATACTGCAGAGTTATAAGCACATTTTTCTAGATTCAATAAATCTTACTGGATAATTCATATTCTTCCTGAATGGCACGGCCAAAGGTAAGATTTGCCAGAATCTCGCTTTGTCTAAAGACAACAGTGCTAGAAGTGTTTGGAGAATGGCACTAAGTCTCAATTCGCAAGTATCGATTTCTGGTATATTGATGACATTGAAATATGTAAGCGTGCCAGGTCGCGTGTAGACTGTTTCGCATTACAGTGGAATATGAGCAAATGACACATTTGCTCACAGACAATCCAGCCGCTCTCGAGTCATGCAAAGCGTAAAACCCGATGCTGGAAAATCTCGTCCAAGCACATGACCTTGTGGTGGAGGGTGTTGCCAGAACCTCTCAAGGGATAGCTTTCAATTTCTGGATGCTTTTGTAACTTGTGTCCGGTATTGGGCAGCAGCTTAGGTTCATTTTGTGTAAGTTAAATAAGATCTAAATAAATTCGGCATAGAATATTTAGTAGATGACATACATTCCAGATTAGCTATATAAATTCTACAAAATTGTTTGATGATAATTTCCTTTCGACAAAAACATTTTGACATAAATGAAATAAATGACCGTCAATACAGAGATGTTCTCGAAGATGACACAATGTTATGACAAAGGTTTAAGTAATACAGAATACTGTCCAAGGAAGTTTGCTGGTAACGGTCCTGTCTAGTTACTTGACATGTTTCTCTTCAGTTAGGTCGGTCCCCAGCGTGAGACTACTTCAAAATGTGTCGCATGGTTCACCACACAAATTACAGAAAGCAAGTTGCATACATTTTCGGGTTTTAAAATAAGATATTTTACAACAGAACTGGGCGTAATTTCATTTGTAGCATCATAGAGTGTAATCGAAGAGGTGCTTTTGACCGCTAAATGATATTTCACTGTCCGACAGTATTCTCTTCGTGAAACAAAGTTAATTTAAATTAACATAAATTTGCCTTTCCGTGAACGAATGCCACGTTCAAAATACAAGATCTGAAACACGAAATCTGAGTGACATCACTTCTACTTTTTTAAAACGCACTTCACCGAAACCTCGCCCTAATTTTCATATATTGAAGCTCGAGGATCTCGATCGAGTGATTCAAAGTGATTCAAAGTTGTAATGGTTTAAAAAGCATTTAGCTTAACAGTAACCATGGAATGGAGTTATGAGTTATATACAATAAAAAATAAGAATAACAGGGAAACTCACGTAGTGCAAATCGTATCAAAATTTGAGTTTCCTCTCAAGTATTTGTCCAAATTAGTTTTAAAAATATCCAGGTTGGCTGAGTGTGTAACAATGGTGGGGAGAGTGTTCCCTGTGAAGCTTACACGTACAGCATACGAATATCTTCGACAGTTCAGTCTTGAAGTTGGAATAAGCACTGTAAGTTCATGTTTCCGACTGGCACGGGGTGGTGAGCGTGTGAAAAGTTTGGACAAGGGATGGTTAGGGACGTGCATGATGTTGTACATCAGTATGAGGTCACCTCTTAGTTAACGACAGCGAAAGTCTAAAAGATTGGGACTCCTCAAATGTTCTTCATATGGTTTAGCAGCTAGTCCGGGTGAAAAACTTTGTGGTTCGGTGGTAAATACGCTGCAGAAGATTGATGTCTTTCTGAATACAGGGTGACCAAGCCATCGCTGGTCTCAGATAGGTGTTCATGATACACTTATTTTCCTTTAACATTTGCAGGATTCGGTATCAGTTTGCCATAAGAAGAATCCCGACACTATAGTCGAGCCGCAGCAAAATTTAGTATAAGCCTGATCGCCAACTAGTTAATAAGCGGTTATAATGCCAAGAAGGATGGATAGAGATGGTGGTCGGCGCAATGCGGAAACAATATTTTCTCCATTGACCATTAGATGATCAAACGTCACACTTTTGCCCATGAGTGCGCGATAACCTGGAGTTCGCACTTAAATTCCTATTAGAAACATCTTTTCATTGGATAAAATACACGTGCGTAATTCCAGATGTTTACACTGATCGCTTAGTCACACTACAATCAAAATCTGCCTTAAGCGTAACTCAATCTCAATAATTAAGTTCAAATAAAACGGTTTTCAGTTACGGAAAGCAAACAGTTCGTGTCGCAGTAAATTGTCTTCATCAAATATCCAAAAACCCGTATTCATTCGTTATATGTATGATGATAATTATGCTCATATGGTTTGTTGTTAAGTTTGAATTGTAAAAAAATATCGAGGCTACCACAATCATACGCAGATTCACAGGTTTCGAAAAAATTGTATAGTTTTCAGGTGACGACTGCTGTGAGTAAATAAGAACCAGACATAACTCAGTCCCGTTCGCTTCAATGAATTTCATTCGGTGAAATCGAATCGTGTTCCAAATAAAACGTTAATTGTTATAACCTTGAACCTTGAACCTATCTACCAATAACGTTTAAGCAGCATATAAAATCAACCAAAAATGTAGCTATTCAAAGGCACTAGCCCCACTCACTAACAACACATCGCGATGCCCCATTCGTGCTCATTCGCAGCTCTGTACTCTGATGTTATGATTTTGGCGAAAAACGTTTACAAATTACAATATCAATACAGTGAACAATAGCAAATGTCCACAGACGAATACCCCTGGCTCTAATCCGCACGAGCATCAACAATATTCATTCTGCCATGCATATGCTCTAAACAAACGGAATTCCACACCTAATCTCCCCTGAGAAAACTTCTACTAAATACTGAACGTAAGCGTTTTTCACAGCTTGAACATTTGGTCACACATGAGAAATGTATAACCTAAATATTTCTGTGGCTCATAATCAAAACACATCAGCAAGGCCTTGTGAAATTGAAGAATCTGTATCTGTTTGTCAACTTCTTATTTGATAGACTAACTCAATCTGTATTAAATTGAAATGAACAGCTGGGTGGAAACGTATAGTTACAACTTCATGCTCGACAACCGAAAGGAATAGCTCCCCATTCAATACAAGAAAAGATTTCCATACCAATGTACAGTTCTTTATTACATCAATAAATTAAAGATTAACCAATGGTTTGTAGCAAAATATGTTCGAAAATATCATGATTCAGTTAGAGATCGGATACGCTCAAAATCCCAGCGGTTTTTGTGGTTTCTTCTTCGGTGTCTGCAACAGAAAACACCAATCATTCCTTAAATGCTTCAAAAGGAACATTTAAACAATTGTGAGAACATCGTTTCATACTTACTTTTACCTGATGATGCACGAGATGGTCCTTGTGTACGCGATAACTCTGCGCGCGCACACAACAAGGTAAAATCTGAAATTAAAAGTCAGATAATTTATATATCATGAGATGATATTCGTCAAATGGTGTTTACAATAATTTTCTAATTGCTTTGCTTTAAATCTAGCAAATCATTATATACCATGTTTTAATTTGTTTAAATTGAACGTAAGATTGAAATTCACCACTCATAGCAAAGAAACAGGTATGTCTAATTTCCTAATATTACCGGCGGTACCTCCAGTGGTATAATATTTCGAAGTTCTCTCTGAAACAACCAAAGATAGAAATGATGAGAGTACACCTCAATTAAATGAAAACAATCAGTGGAACAGTAAGGTGAATATAACGAGACGATACCGCCAAGTCGAAAGGTTATCACTTCTCTCGACCGTCACAAACTTACAGGCTTTTGAGGTTTCCGCAACTCGGGGGCAACGAAGAGAGGTTTTTCAATCTTTTCCTCAATCGGTGTACTCTGGATTACAGAGAACATAGATGGTCAGATCAGGGAAACGCAGCTCATGTTTGATGTAATATCGATCATCAAACTCACGGGTGGTGTTGGCGGAAAATAATCGGGAAACGAACAAGTGATTGATGTAAATAAGCGATTTATATCGCCGTGACGTACACATAAATTCGTCTTCCCCGATTGTTCAACACCGAACCTTGTTGGATTCGCATTGTTGGGATCAATAGGACCCTAGAAACAGAATAATGAAACAATATTTTACCTTGAGAATAAATAGAGCACATATTCTAGGAATTCTCTACATCTCAGATTTCACAAAATTAAAATTCACGGAGTGTAACTCAACTCTAGAAAACCCGTCCTTCACCGTGGGTTCACGGTTTCGTGTTCTCAACCTTAATTGATCTTAAATTGTCTGCATACAAGATCACCTCCTTTTAGTTTGAGTAGACTGCTGTGTAATGAGTTTATTCAACCAATGATTATCATCGAAGCGACTTATTCCTGGCATGATAGAGATGATGTTGGTAATGATATATATTGAAAGAAACCTTCTAATTTGTTCACCGATGCGCTACTGATTCTAACCACGGCGTGGTGTCTGATAGTATTGCCTTCAGCATCATCGTCCTAGGCGTGGTTTTGAAATTAGCAATTTCGACAAGTGGTTTTAACTTACATGGCTTTGATGGATATGCAACTGACGTATGTTGAACTCAAAGATGAGTGGTTGTTGTTCTCCAAACTGCATCTGAAATAGAACGGAGTGCTATGTGTTAGTGAGATGGAATATTCTAACCATAATAAATGGGAATCGTACGAGGTTAGGCGATTTCATTGTGTATCGGCATCAACCATCCTTATGAAAGGAAGACGGGTGGACTTATTCATTGGAAATATTTCAATATCAGTCATGGAGATTTAAACGTAAATTTATAACACATTCTCGTAAAAATGGAATGCTGTAAAATTCAAAACGACTCACGTTTTTCTGCGTGAAATGTTCACTACATAGGTTGAATCGGTTCAGGACCACGGATGTCACATCGTGAGAGGAATTCTAAAAATGAATTTGAAATCGAATACCACCATTGCAATCGTTCAAAATAAACCGACAGCTCTTATTCAAACATTATATTTCACAATCAATATTGTAGCGAAGTGCCAGATGTTAGTGTTTATCAAAATAATTCCAACAGTCTCAAGCTAACGAACCCATTCGAACTCGAGGACTAATCGATTGACCTCATTTAACCCGATTATTATGTTCGCCTTAGCAACCAATGCGAGCAAATTATCTCAAATTAGTTGCGTCATCTGTAACCTTAATCGCACATTTTAGGGGGTTGCAGATGTTTGGGTTTCGAACTCTTTGTCCCAATCACCGAACAAAGACACGCTAATCCAAGTTGGAACTGTTGAACTGCCAGATTCAAAACACGAATGCCTTGAGATTCACTTGTTCATAAATGTAAGACCACTCTTTGTTAACTCGAATTCGCCCACCTAATTATCATTAGTTTATTTATATATTATTTATTATTGCTTATTTTGTGCGAATTTGTACAGTTATATGTTATATTGGCAAGCAGTAAAATGTCAGTTTGAAATTCACAATCATTTTACTAGCAAACATATTGAGTATAGCTGGGACATCGGCGTTTTGCCGCATAATTGGTTAACTTGTGGTGTCAACTGTGTGAGACTCCAAGTTACAACTCGTTTATCATGAGGGTGAATAGGCGCGATGAGGCGATCGATCGACGACTTGGCTTAGCTTCGCTTACTGCAGATGGAGAACATCACATTTATGAACCAGTGAATCTCAAGGCATTCGTGTTTTGAATCTGGCAGTTCAACAGTTCCACTTTGGTTAGCGTGTCTTTGATCAGTGAGTGGGACAAAGAGTTCGAAACCCAAACATCTGCACCCCCCTAAAATGTGCGATTAAGGTTACGGATGACACAACTCGTTTGAGATAATTTGCTCGCATTGGTTGCTAAGGCGAACATAATAATCGGGTTAAATGAAGTCAATCGATTAGTCCTCGGGTTCGAATGGGTTCGTTAGATTGAGACTGTTGGAATTATTTTGATCAACACTAACAACATTTGTCACTTTTGGCACTTCACTATTATTCATGGTGAAATATAATGTTTGAACACGAGCTGTCGGTTTATTTTGAACGATTGCAATGGTGGTATTCGATTTCAAATTCATTTTTAGAATTCCTCTCACGATGTGACTCCCGTGGTCCCGAACCGATTCAACCTATGCGAGGAACATTTCACACAGAGAAACTAGAGTCGTTTACAATTTTACAGCCTTCCATTTTTACGCGAAAGTGTTATGAATTTATGTTTGAATCTCCATTACTGATATTGAAATATTTCCAATGAATAAGTCCACCCGTCCACCTTTTATAAGGATGGCTGATGCCGATACACAAGGAAATCGCCTAACCTCGTACGATTCGTATTTATTACGGTTAGAATATTCCATCTCACTAACACATAGCACTCCGTTCTATTTCAGGTGCAGTTTGGAGAACAACAACCACTCATCTTTGAGTTCAACATACGTCAGTTGCATATCCATCACAGCAATGTAAGTTAAAACCACTTGTCAAACTTGCTAATTTTCCAAACCCACGCCCAGGACCATGATGCGGAAGGCTATACCATCAGACACCACGCCGTGGTTAGAATCAGTAGCGCATCGGTGAACAAATTAGAACGTTTCTTTCAATATATATCATAACCAACATCATCTCCATCATGCAAGGATTAAGTCACTTCGATGATAATCATTGGTTGAATAAACTCATTACACAGCAATCTACTCAAACCAAAAGGAGGTGATCTTGTATGCAGACAATTTAAAATCAAGTAAGGTTGAGAACACGAAACTGTAAACCCACGGTAAAGAACGTGTTTTCTAGAGTTAAGTTACACTCCGTGAATTTTGTTTTTCAGGACCCTGAGATGTAGAGAATTCTTCGAATATGTGCTCATTTATTCTAAAGGTAAAATATTGATTTATTATTCTGTTTCTAGGGTCTTATTGATCCAAACCATGCGAATCCACCGAGGTTTGGTGTTGAACAATCGGAAAAGACGAATTTATGTGTACGTCACGGCCATGTAAATCGCTTTTTTACTTCAATCACTTGTTCGTAACCAAATAATCATTGACGTCATTCGTTACAGAACGGGGGATCATCCGCTCTGGCTCACTTGAGCTCAACCACGTCAGACCAACAAACCCCGCCGATGGTGAGTCAGAATTGAATGTACACCTCAAATTAATTTTTTCGTGTCCAGCAGAGTTGCATATGCGTAAATTGACGTAGTGACCTATCTATTCACTGATAAGCAAAACATCCGGTATTGACGATATCTTGTGATATTCTTGAAAAACGTCCATGACGATGGACATACAAATTTTTAAAATGATCCAACTTTCTAAATTAGACACAGGCCAATACTCCGAGTTGTACCAACTCATAATATTTTTCGAATTCTTCTTTAATTTTCATCGAAAGTGAATTATTCACTCCATTTGCAGTTTATGACATGTGGGGTACAAACGGATCACAATGATTTTTGCTGCGTGGAGACCGGGGACATTCGGAGTTTCGTAAGTGTGGCATTGTTGTGGCATGTAATCTGAACTATATGTCAGTCAGTGGTAAATACAGAATATGAAAATAGTTTGAGTAAATCTCGCAAGCACACTTTTGGAGCACCACTGATTCATTTTATAATACAACGGTTATTATAACTTCACTTAAACCGTTTGTGTTGAAATCGATATTTTCTTATTACAGGATCAATCGTTTCCCGATTATTATCCGCCAACACCACCCGTAAGTTTGATGATCGATATCATATCAAACATGAGTTGCGTTTCCCTAATCTGACCATCTATGACATTGATTCTCTTGGCATCTCAATTGTTTGCCGCATACGTGGTAAATAGCAAACAGAAAACGTATCAAACCTATGTTAAATGGATGAAAAATTTGCAAATGTTATTAGCTACATTTAAAGTGATAATCACTAAATCAAAATGAACATAAATGAAACATAGATGACTTCCCTTTGTTAATTTTGCCGCAGTGTTTTTACATAAACCCAACTTGATTCGATCAGTTTCAGGTCCACCGCTCGTAGGTCCTCTGACTGAATTGAAAAAACGCGACCAACTTCGTTATTCATGAAAACATTGAGAAGATTCCATATTGAATTTTCCCAATTCCGATGAGCATGATATTGATTCGCTGGGCATCTTCATCGTTTGGCGTATACCTGATCAAAAGCAAACCGAAAAACGTGTCAGATATCAAATAAATTGACCTAGTTTGAACTTCTGAATATTATGCAGCCCGATAAACGTATGTGAGATAACAAATATATGGTCCTATTCTGAATGGATTTAAATTTTGCATATAATATTATTTAAGAATTCAAGAATAAAAACGAATAGAACTAGAAAGATTTGCCTTGTTTTATTTAATGAATAAAACGCAACGATTCGTTTTATCCATTCTTCAGGCATGAATCGAGGTGCTAGGAATCAACTGATAAATCGAATGAACTCAGTGATTTTTCATCCAGTATTCTCGAGATCTGTTGATCAAACTGAGGCCACAAACGGCGGAACGGATGGTTTTATGATCGTTAACGCAGCTCACATACTTGGCTGTTAAGATGTTAGGCGTGTTCACTTCAAGCAACTTCGAACGATGGTATTGCCAACAGAGACATGTTGGCCTTGTGAATATCACTAAAATTACAGCCCCGCAGCAATATCCGATGAATAATTGAATGTTCGATAATTGATTGAACTCAAATCGATAAAACGGATCTTTCCTAACAAACTTAGTCAACTAATTGCAAAATTCGAATTCTTAAAACTTATATTCTCACCACTTGTTTCTTACGTTCACATCCCACAAAAGAGGTTCTTAGCCTTGTAAAGTGGTTGAACGTTTTTGCTTGTGTTCCATAGGTTGATGGTTGAAAGAACGGAACCCAGTTCATTATGCAAATAAATTTGTGTGCAATTAGTAAGAGCAGATTTTTGTGTTACGTTTCAATACTTTGTTTAACCTTAACCCTATACAACAATTTCATACAAAAATAATAACATTTACCACTTTATCACTGTTTGAAGGCTCACTGCAACATATCTTACTGTCTCCACCTCACGATGGCAAACAGCCAGAAACCGGTGGTGGTTAGTGGGGGATGGGCATGTGAGCGCCACAATACATTGGTCTTTTATAATCGCGTCGATTTCTTGGTCAAGAATCATTTTTGATCCTCTATTTGAACATTATATGTAGGAACCCTATACAACACTGTCATACAAGTATAACTTTGTTCACAACTCTATCACTGTTTCAAAGCGAACTGATCTGATCTAACTCTCTCCACCTGACGATGCCAAACAGCCAGAAACCGATGGTGGTGTACAAGAGATGGGGATGTGAGTACCACAATACATTGGTCTTAAGCCTATTAGTTCTGCACATTTACAGATGTGAGCCACAATGTTAGCCGACCCTGGCCATGCTCACTTGTATCAGATTGAAGAGAATCCACACCTAATTTGGCAAATCGATCATTGATCCGATGTCATGTCTGCGTGACTTGAATCCCCTAGATTGTGCATATGCTGCTCGCGGGTAAGGTCAAATCAGAAGTGATAGAAAGCTATTTAGTCGTAAACAAAGCTATTCTTGGTCTGACGATGCTCCTGCGTTAGAAGTAAAACGTTACCCAAAAACTTATCTAACCGATTGCACACAAATTTCTTTGCATTATGAATCCACGATCGGTCCCAAACGTATTGAATCCATTGAGAAGCAGGTCATTAAATTCATAAATCTAGCATCGAACTAATATTTCTCTTTGCATAGTAGTTCAGCCAGCTATATATATTCGAAAGTATATCTCGTTGAACTGACGTTAACCTGACCCTTTCTTATTTTATACAAGCAGCCGCATTGCAGTCTACTCCATGAAAACTAAGTTTATATATAAACGGATCAAATTGAACATATTGAACGTTTTCAAAATTAGATATTCCCACTTTTAAGTCACCAGCGTTGCTAAGCTCATTAAGCTCAGTTAGCTGTCTGAAAGACGATCGTTTCTTTCTAAATTCATTTAATGCATCGAGTATTCCATCAATGTTTTCTTACTGAATCTTCTGTGATGGAAACCATCATCCAAGTAAATACGGATGGTATAGAGGAATAAATAATTGAACTCACATTTTATGACAGATCGAACAACAGGTTCCATTCTTGCCCGAATGTTAACTGATCGGAAGATCCGCATTTGATGATCACGGTCTCGATGTTCATCTCTCCAGTTAACCATCCCAACCAGTTCATCCTCGAAGGAATTTTGTCAACTGTGGTATTCGGAATTCCTGCCTGAAGACCAAGCACTTTCGTCCAGGAATTTTCATATCTTCCATACATCCAATGATAATTGCTTAACCGTCGTCTTTAATGAAGGATAGAAATCAGCATCCTCTGTCAAAGCACATGTTAATCTATCTCGATAAAGCAGGATACAATGCGCGCAACGATTTTCACCGCTTCCGCTCAAGTTTCTACACAAGGTTGCCATCAGTGTGTGTGTTTGGTAAGGTGAAAAATATATATGCGTGTTATATCTGTGATGGGCTACTACTGGCCCAGCCGTGGGTTCGACAGAACACAACCGGAACTGAACTCGCGTATTGACCGAATGAATGAATGAATATCACAAAGTTTGTACAGTGAGCGAAAATCACAATGTGCACTTATGATCGATCTTGATTGACTATTAATCGATAGTTCGTTCACTGTCTATACTACACCCCCCTTTTTGAAAAATTAACACATGGGACGATTGATTGATATCTCGGGTATCGCAAGTTCACAGATTAACGAGTAATCGATGGCCCGGTGCGAGTTGAAAAATGGGGAGTTGTAGATGGCGCGTTGGTGGGTACTTCGTTACGAGGTTATGGTCTTGTTTCGGTTTCGGTTAACATTTCTAGTGGAATTGTATCCAAGGTGAGATTTGCCGTTCCGCGGTCTCAGATGATTGATTTGGCATGTCCATATTGGTTTACTAACTTGTACTTTGTATATAACTTCTTCAACTCTCTTGAGTATTGTTCATGATAACCAGTCCTCCAGATTGAATCGCATGTTACGTACATAAACTCCCTCCCCTATGTTAAACATTCTCTGTTTTGCACCATGATGTTTGTTAAACTGATGTTCCATCTTACAATTATATTTCGGTTGTCGCACAGTTACTGTTTATATGGCATCATATGTCTGCTTCAGCTTCCTTCCCAAAAATAGTTCCGCTGTTAACCTGTTATTGATTTGGCATGTATTGGTGTTGATCTGTAAGATAACAAGAATGTGTCCCAGAAGTCGTGAAACATTCCATCTAACTTTGCTTTGGCTATTGCTCTCTTTAATGTGTCTACAAAACTTTCAACCTGTCCGTTTGACTGGAAATGGTAGGCGGGTGAACAGACATGTTTTATTCCGCGCGAGCTGCAAAACTACTCAAACTCATAAGATATAAATTGTGAGCACTTCAAATTTCGAAAATAGATTTTTCAAAGTGCATAGCACCGATTAAGTTGAAACAACTCTCATAGGAAACACTTCGGGCCATTTTGAATACGCATCAACAATGACGAAGTAGTACATTCCTTCAATCGGACCTGCAACATCAATGTGGATTCGTAGCCATGGGTCTTCTGGTATTGGTCATTCGCTAAGCTCACATTTGCGAGGCATTTTGGCGTTCATGCAAGAACTGTGACATTCTCTGACAAATGTTTCTATTTTTGGTCCATAAACGGCCAGTACGCGTAACTTCGAGCAATGCTTTTCATACGACTGATTCCTGGATGGCCTCGGGGAAACTGTTTAAGTAACTCGCCTGTAAATCTTCAGCGATAACCACACGATTCTGCATCAAAAGGTATCCTTGAACGTCAGTGAGATCAAACCTCCTGTAATGAATTGTATTGTATTGAATTGGATGAAACTATCAACCCAATAATAGAAATGAGAATAAACCACACTCATTATTCGAATTACGTGGTATATATTGTTGTATATAAGTTTAACAATCAGAATATGAATAACAGTACTATTGATTGTTACTCCAACAATCACCACATCCACCGTAGTTCTTATCCGCCTCGGATTTGTGTAATCTCGAATAGGTTTGTTCCTCAGTCTTTCCGATCATCTAACAGGTTCAATTGATTCAGTATTGCGGAAGAATCTAGAAGTAACTGAGTAACATATGAAGCAGAGAAATGGCCTCCATTATTACTCACAACAGCTATAGGCCCACCTTTCGTAATGCAAGCATGGTGAAACCAGAATTGGGTTTAGTAGTGAGGAATACTTATGGCTATTTTGAATACAAGAGCATAGTATTTCTTTACAAATGGTCCACAGTAATCTATATGAATACGTTGCCAGGCTTCACAAGCTAATGGCCATGGAGTCCATTTTGGTGACTGACGGAATAATGTGTGTTTACAGGAATGGCATGAAGAAGCAGTTCTACGGATATCAGTATCGATCTCAGGCCATCAACATAATTGTCTGGCCAACGATTTCATTTTTTCAATGCCTAGATGTTCCGAATGCAAATCATCAAGTATTTGTTTGTGAGTTGAGGAAGGAATAACAATACGATCATTTACACACAACAGACTTTCAGGTGTTACACATAATTCATCACGGCGCTGCTAGAAATCTGGATTTTTTTAAATCTTAAATCTGAACGAGATACACAGAGGTTGAACCAACAAGCAGTCTGTGCTGTCAGTATTTTCATATGACAGAGCATTGCGGGATGAGAAATCTACATGGGGAATTTGTATGGCACTGCTATGTTCAATGGTGTGATTATATGCACCAAGAGCTATGCTCCATCTGTGAACAATTGCTGCAGTAGATTTTGCCAATGAAGAGGTCGGTTTGTAACTAAATTTCAGTGCTTCATGATCGGTTACTATAGTGAATTCATGACCAAATAAATATTTGTGTAAGCGCATGACAGCCCAATGAACAGCAAGCGCTTCTCGATGAGTCTGAGCATAACTTTGTTCTGCTTTACTGATTCGACGTGAAATACACAATACCGGATGACCATTTTGCTCTAAATCAGCACCAACTCCATGAGGAGAAGCATCCGTGATTAAAACAGAACGCAAATTTGGTGTAAATGGCTTAAGTACAGCACTGGATTGCAATATGGATAAAAGATCCGGAAGTGTCTTTTCATGTTCGGAAGTCTACTTGAACGTTGTAGCATTCAGTGATGTAAATAATGAATTAGCAACTGTTGCAAAATTTGGGATGAACTTAGAATAATATTGTAACACTCCCATTACCGATCGAAGTTCACTAAAAGAATTTGACGATTTCATTTCCACCAGAGGTTTAAGACGATTCTGGTCTGAACAGAGTCTATTAGAAGATAGACGGTATCAAAGACAATCAATCTCATCAACAGAAATGACGCATTTATCAGGATTTAATTTCACGTTATAATGTTTGAAACGAGAGAGTAAAGCTAATAAACGTTGATCGTGAACACGATCATCGGTTGCATGAATAATAATGTCGTCTTCATAGACTTCGACACCTGGAAGACCATCAACAATATTGTTCATCACATCTTGAAATACAGCTGGTGAAACAGGTAATCCAAAAAATCAACTGCTTTCCGAAGCACGTTATACATAAAAAAACACGGGATTCAGCTCGACCTTATTCTCGACAACGCGATGAATCAGCAATCGTACAAGACAGCAAATCGTAACAAATTGCCAACTGCAAAACTGAATCTCCAACAGATTGAATTTTGACACGATAAAGTGACTACTTATGTGGCGGATAGAGTCTGTCGTATGAGGTAAAACGATATTATGTGAGGGATTTACCCAAGCTTTCGCAGATTTAGACTTCACAAAATATGGATCGCACTATTTTATTCGCTCATTGCTTAAATGGAGAACACTATGGGACTGATTCGTAGCCGAATATTTGTCATGGTATCTTGAACGATAAATCGTCGTGATTTCTGGTGAAAACGTTCGTATTCCAATGGATCTACTGCATAATAAGTTATGAACATAAAGTTCACCTCTGAGCAAACCACCCTTTGCACATAGATGCCTGCAAAAGACATGAAAACATTTCACATCATCATCGCGATTTAGTTAGAAGCTGATATGCGTTGCTCGCCTCGGTAGAATGTAGTCGAGAACATTTGAAATGTGTTTTTCGTAGATCAACTGAGCATCTGTTCAACTTGATTGCACTTATGTCGGATATTGTTCTATAATAAGCATCCGATAACGATAATCCCCGATCACTTTTGATATTAGGAGCGGAGCAAGTTTAAGACGGTGTGGTGAATGTAAACTGTTGCAGGAAATGAGATTCCTAAATTTGATATTTGCTAATTTTTTACGATGAAATCGTTTATATTTCAAATGTAGAAGTTTGAACAGATCAGAATTTCTGGTAATTCATTCGAGATCGATTTTGAACCATTCCATGATAAGTTAGGGGTATATTTTTACGGAGATATGAGTGGATTGTGTGCATAATGAAAGTTAGCAGTTTGTATAGGTCACTGTCTTTTTCTAGATATTGTGAAAGTGGTGTATATTTATTACACAATTTCAAGCAAATAGGGTACAGGAACTCAACGCGATGCAAGATGCAAAACAGCCTATAAATTTGGTTTAAAGACTACTTATAAGTAATACATGATGCAAATATTTTTCAATATTTTTCAACGATTGGGGAATCTTAGGGAAATTGTATTTAATTTCGAGGACCCTTTAACATTGCAAATTAAATAGTTTATATTTTCTTAATTTTATTTATTTAACGTTATTTGATAGCACGATTTAGTAATATAATGCAGGTGTGTTTCAAAAATAATAACATTTGTTGCTAATTATAAAAGTTCGTTGTTGATTATATCTTGTTCATTTGAAAATTGCCATCGAAATTGAATGTGAAGAGAAGATTTTCTGACTAATTCTTTTCACATATCTTAGAATTTCACACAAAATAATCTCTGATAATTCCAAGCATTCATATCCCAAGCAAGAATAATGATATCAGATTTATTTCCGCGTCCTAAGAGTGTACAGAGTTAATCCTAGAAGCGATCTTTGCTGTCATCGGTGCTACTATTAGTCGGAGCATAAGTGGCAACTACGTACAAGCAGCGCTTATCTTGGGTTCGCAAAATAGTGTTGATAAAAGTAGCTAGTCGGTAGGCACACATCCTATTTTTTAAGGGAATCTATTCTAAAAGTTATCTTTCTGCATGCGAACTCAGAAATATACCCACGCAATCTTGGCCTGAGGAGGAAGCAAAAAAATGACCTGAGCAGCACGAAAAGTACCATTTAGAAAGAGTTGGTGCTGTCAACTCGATCATCGTTAAGGGATCATAAATTCTTGTATCTAACACGCATAAAATGTCAATTGAAAACGAATCTGCACAGAGGGCGAGAGCAGCTTGCTGGTCTGATTGACGCAGCGTTCGTACATGCATAGCACCTATTAATACAAACATGTGTGTTTTTATCAAGTTAGTTTTGAGTTTGTAATATTTTAAGCTTCGAAAAGTTTCAGATCAGCCGCTTTTCATACTTGAGGCTGAATGAAAAGAATTGAAAAACGTGGACCGAGCGGAGACAGAAATAGAGTGAAGAGTAGGGTTAGCAGTAGCTTGTTTTCGCTTACCCACCTCGCTGTATGCTGTAGGTAATGCAACCCGATTAATCGTGCGCGACGGCCGAATAACTATGGAATTTGACTTATTTATGATTGTCATGGTGGTATGTGGGCTGGGATACTGCCAGATCGCCGATGCTCAGACAGGAGAACAATTAGAGTTCTCAAACAAACCCATTGGCTCAAGAACCTTACACGCAAGAAAGTGGGCTGAGACCGAGTTTGTCTGATTTCAATCCAACTTTCTTCCTGATATGAGTAGCTCTGCTTGGTCCCAAGAGACGAAACGCAGTATAGCTCGATAATTCACGGGTCACCATCGCACCACGGTAAGGTCCGGTCTTCACACGATGGCCTGTACAGTAAACATAGGGAAACTTTGGACAGGATATCCGATTAAACTCACTTGTCCCGACGTAATCCTACTACACCGCCCTTTACAATATTGCGTTTATTAAAATTTGATCTCTCCTCGATATTACGCATCGGAGAAGCCAGATTGATGCCTTTGGTTGGAGAGTGTGTAACAAATGGCTTGGGGAGTGAGTTATTCCGTGAAGCTTACACTTACAGCATACGCAAATATCCTTCGACAGTTCCAGTCCTCCGACAATCCGGAATAAGAAATGTAAGTTAATGTTCAGACTGCGCGGGGTGCTCCGCTGAGCGTTGTGTGAAAAGTTTTGGACAAGGGATGGTTAGGGACGTGCATGATGTTGTACATCAGTATGAGGTCACCTCTTAGTTAACGACAGCGAAAGTCTAAAAGATTGGGACTCCTCAAATGTTCTTCATATGGTTTAGCAGCTAGTCCGGGTGAAAAACTTTGTGGTTCGGTGGTAAATACGCTGCAGAAGATTGATGTCTTTCTGAATACAGGGTGACCAAGCCATCGCTGGTCTCAGATAGGTGTTCATGATACACTTATATTCCTTTAACATTTGCAGGATTTGGTATCAGTTTGCCATAAGAAGAATCCCGACACTATAGTCGAGCCGCAGCAAAATTTTGTATAAGCCTGATCGCCAACTAGTTAATAAGCGGTTATAATGCCAAGAAGGATGGATAGAGATGGTGGTCGGCGCAATGCGGAAACAATATTTTCTCCATTGACCATTAGATGATCAAACGTCACACTTTTGCCCATGAGTGCGCGATAACCTGGAGTTCGCACTCAAATTCCTATTAGAAACATCTTTTCATTGGATAAAATACACGTGCGTAATTCCAGATGTTTACACTGATCGCTTAGTCACACTACAATCAAAATCTGCCTTAAGCGTAACTCATTATCAATAATTAAGTTCAAATTAAACGGTTTTTAGGTACGGAAAGAAAACAGTTCGTGTCGCAGTAAATTGTCTTCATCACATATCCAAAAACCCGTATTCATTCGTTATATGTATGATGATAATTATGCTCATATGGTTTGTTGTTAAGTTTGAATTGTAAAAAAATATCGAGGCTACCACAACCATACGCAGATTCACAGGTTTCGAAAAAAATGTATAATTTACAGGTGACGACTGCTGTGAGTAAATAAAAACCAGACATAACTCAGTCCCGTTCGCTTCAATGAATTTCATTCGGTGAAATCGAATCGTGTTCCAAATAAAACGTTAATTGTTATAACCTATCTACTGATAACGTTTAGGCAGCATATAAAATCAACAAAAAATGTAGCTATTCAAAGGCGCTATGCCCACTCACTAACAACACATCACGATGCCCCATTCGTGCTCATTCGCAGCTCTGTACTCTGATGTTATGATTTTGGCGAAAAACGTTTACAAATTACAATATCAATACAGTGAACAATAGCAAATGTCCACAGACGAATATCCCTGGCTCTAATCCGCACGAGCATCAACAATATTCATTCTGCCATGCATATGCTCTAAACAAACGGAATTCCACACCTAATCTCCCCTGAGAAAACTTCTACTAAATACTGAACGTAAGCGTTTTTCACAGCTTGAACATTTGGTCACACATGAGAAATGTATAACCTAAATATTTCTGTGGCTCTTGATCAAAACACTTCAGCAGGGCCGTGTGAAATTAAAGAATCTGTATCTGTTTGTCAACTTCTGATTCGATAGATTAACTCACTCTGTATTACATTGAAATGAACAGCTGGGTGGAAACGTAAAGTTACAACTTTATGCTCCACAACCGAAACGAATAGCTCCCCATTCAATACAAGAAAAGATTACAATACCAATGTACAGTTCTTTATTACATCAATAAATTAAACATCAACCAATTGTTTGTAGCAAAATATGTTCGGAAATCTCATGATTCAATTGAAGATCGGAGACATTCAAAATCTAAACGGGTTCTGTGGTTTCTTCTTCGGTGTCTGCAACAGAAAAAACCTATCATTCCTTGAATGCTTCAAAAGGAACATTTAAACAATTGTGAGAACATCGTTTCATACTTACTTTTACCTGATGATGCACGAGATGGTCCTTGTGTACGCGATAACTCTGCGCGCGCACACAACAAGGTAAAATCTGAAATTAAAGTCATTTAATTTATATATCATGAGATGATGTTCGTCAAATGGTGTTTACAATAATTTTCTAACTGCTTTGCTTCAAATCTAGCAAATCACTATATACCAAGTCTAATATGTTTAAAGTGAACGTACGAATGAAATTCACCACTCAGAGCAAAGAAACAGGTATGTCTAATTTCCAAATCTTACCGGTGGTACCTCCAGTGGTATAATATTTCGAAGTTCTCTCTGAAACAACCGAAAGATAGAAATGATGAGAGTACAATCAATGAAATGAAAACAATCAGTGGAACAGTAAGGCTCATATAACGAGACGATACCGCCAAGTCGAAAGGTTGTCACTTCTCTCGACCGTCACAAACTTACAGGCTTTTGAGGTTTCCGCAACTCGGGGGCAACGAAGAGGGGTTTTTCAATCTTTTCCTCAATCGGTGTACTCTGGATTACAG
The DNA here is from genome assembly GCA_013407085.1 of Atriophallophorus winterbourni. NCBI lineage: Eukaryota > Metazoa > Platyhelminthes > Trematoda > Plagiorchiida > Microphallidae > Atriophallophorus > Atriophallophorus winterbourni. Next base: position 35,562 of record JACCGJ010013528.1, read on the forward strand.
AGAACATAGATGGTCAGATTAGGGAAACGCAACTCATGTTTGATGTAATATCGATCATCAAACTCACGGGTGGTGTTGGCGGATAATAATCGGGAAACGATTGATCCTGCAATAAGAAAATATCGATTTTAACACAAACTGTGTAAGTGAAGTTATGATAACCGTTGTAGTTATAAAATGAATCACGGGTGCTCCAAAAGTGTGCTTCCGAGATTTACTCAAACTAAATTCTGCATTTACCACTGACTGACATAGTTCAGATTACATGCCACAACAATGCCACACTTACGAAACTCCGAATGTCGCCGGTCTCCACGCAGCCAAAATCATTGTGTTCCGTTTGTACACCACACGTCATAAACTGCAAATGGAGTAAATAATTCATTTTCGATGAAAATTAAAGAAGAATTCAAGTAATATTATGAGTTGATATAACTAAGAGAATTGGCACGTGTCTAATTTAGAAAGTTGGATCATTTTAAAAATTTGTATGTCCATCGTCATGGACGTGTTTGAAGAATATCACAAGATATCGTCAATACCGGATGTTTTGTTTATCAGTGAATAGATAGGTCACTACGTCAATTTACGCATATGCAACTCTGCTGGACACGAAAATATTAATTTGAGGTGTACATTCAATTCTGACTCACCATCGGCGGGGTTTGTTGGTCTGACGTGATTGAGCTCAACTGAGCCAGACCGGATGATCCCCCGTTCTGTAAAGAAAGACGTCAATAATTGTTTCGTTACGAACAAGTGAATGAAGTAAATAAGCGATTTATATCGCCGTGACGTACACATAAATTCGTCTTCCCCGATTGTTCAACACCAAACCTCGGTGGATTCGAATGGTTTGGATCAATAGGACCCTAGGAACAGAACAATAAAACAGTAATTTACCTTTACAGCCAATTTTCAAAGAATTCTCTACATATCAGATTCCTCGAAATTGGATGACTCCGGGGTTACAAGAGTTATTCTCACAAAAAATGAAATTCAGTTGCAAATAATGCATACAATATGTCGCAATCGATTATGTTTCTACGATGGCTATAACTAGGCAAAGTTAAAATTCTCGGAGTGTAATTCAAATCTAGAAAACGGGTTCTTTACCGTGGGTTTACAGTTTCGTGCCCTCAAGCTAACTACATTTCAAATGGTTGCTTGACGAATGCATGCTTCGGCTCTGGATAAACCCTAAACCTTCGCACAATTTTACGGCGAAGTTTCATTTCAACGAGTGACTTGCTATGCACCTTCAAGATGAATGTACATTCCGTGATTGTTAACCTTATCTGCATACAAGATCACCAACTTGTAGGTTGTAGTAGAAAGCTGTGTCGTGAGTTTATTCAACCAATGATTATCATCGAAGTGACTTATTCCTTGCATGAAGGAGATGATGTTGGTAATGATATATTGAAAGAAACGTTCTAATTTGTTCACCGATGCACTACTGATTCTAACCACGGCGTGGTGTCTGATGGTACGGACTTCAGCATAATCGAACTGGGCGTGGGTTTGGAAAATTAGCAATTTTGACAAGTGGTTTTAACTTACATTGCTTTGATGGATATGCAACTGACGTATGTTGAACTCAAAGATGAGTGGTGGGTTTTCTACAAACTGCACCTGAAATAAAACGGAGTGCTATGTGTTAGTGAGATGGAATATTCTAACCATATTAAATACGAATCGTACAAGGTTAGGCGAATTCATTGTGTATCTGCATCAACCATTCTTATGAAAGCTGGACGGGTCGAATTATTTATTGGAAATATTTCAATATTAGTACTGGAGATTCAAACATAAATTCACAACACATTCACGTAAAATGGAAGGCTGTAAAATTCAGCAGGACTCACGTTGTTCTGCGTGAAATGTTCACTGCATAAGTTGAATCGGTTCACGACCACGGGAGTCACATCGTGAGAGGAATTCTAAAAATGAATTTGAAAACGAATACCACCATTGCAATATTTCAAAACAAAAACCGGCAGCTCGTGTTCAAACATTATATTTCACAATGAATATTGTAGCGAAGTGACAAATGTCAGTGTTGATCAAACTAATTCCAACAGTCTCAAGCTAACGAACCCATTCGAACCCGAGGACTAATCGATTGACCTCATTTAACCCTATTATTACCTTCGCCTTAGCAACCAATGCGAGCAAATTATCTCACATTAGTTGCGTCATCCGTAACCTTAATCGCACATTTTACGGGGGTGCAGATGTTTGGGTTTCGAAATCTTTGTCCCACTCACCGAACAAAGACACGCTAATCAATGTGGAACTGTTGAACTGCCAGATTCAAAACACGAATGCCTTGTGATTCAGTGGTTCATAAATGTGATGTTCTCCATCTGCAGTAAGCGAAGCTAAGCCAAGTCCTCGAGCGATCGCAACATCGCTCCTACTCACCCTCATGATAAACGAGTTGTAACTTGGAGTCTCACACAGTTGACACCATAAGTTAACCAATTATGCGGCAAAACGCCGATGTCCCATCTATACTCAATATGTTTGCTAGTAAAATGATTGTGATTTTCAAACTGACATTTTACTTCTTACCAATATAACATATAACTGTACAAATTCGCACAAAATAAGTAAAAATAAATAATATATAAATGAACTAATGATAATATGGTGGGCGAATTCGAGTTAACATAGACTTATCTTACTTGAAGCAGCTCGAAATGTTTATCAAAGTAAAGTCCATAGCAAATATCTAAATAATTCTTATTCAATCTTGTTGCATTAACCGAATTATGTTGAACACTTTCGTGTGCAACGTCATTTAGAGTGAATACGATTCACGTATTGGCCTTCGTGAACGCCAAACGAAGGTTTCCGAGAGAAATTTTCCAAATCGCTCAACACTGATCTCGTCAAATTATCATGTGCAAAATTTCAATCATTTAAGGGCAGTTTCAGTAGATGCTCACTATCTGAATTCAAACATGTGGAACTCGCCCTAAGGAGGAAGATGCTTTGCACTCCTGCTACTGACGAGTAATGGTTATTAGCCAAGTAAAATGCGCTCGAAGGTGGGATGGTGAGTACGAATTGACGCGACAAGCTTTATGTTTGTGTTATGCTTTTTCGTAGCTGACATCAATCATCCGTTGTTCACCTGACCTATCTTAGACGGCTAACATTCGCAATATTTCATTATAATACAAGTTTAGATAAATCGACAAAATTGAACATTAAAGATTAAAAATTATGTACAAGGAATGTAAGTAAAAGCTCACCTCCAAACTTCCAATTTCCCATGCAGAAGCGAAAACCGATTTGCGATCGCAGGACATTTTGAGAACAAACGGGTCAAAATGGCAAACTGTACAACAATTGTGTCTTTCTTTTTTAAATGCATCAGGAGCGAATGGTTAGAGGGGCGGTTTGACCTGTCGTCTGATTGGCTCACGCTGAATCCCCCTTCAATTAAACATCTGGCCGGGCAGAGCAATTTCGTCCTCTGATTGGACGAGTAATCTGGTCGTCCGCCCATCAATTTGACCTTCAAACAGACGTCTACTAAAGAGGTCACTTGCACATGCTGAAATAGTATTGCCAATTAATATTGTAATCGGAATTTCAAGTGACGGTAGATTATGTGCTGTGGTCTCTATATTGTGATTACATGTTTAGTTCTGAAAACCCAAGCACTCACTCCAAATAGTGCTCTTATTTTTCATGAGGAGCTACTTGTTTACGAAGTAACAATGCAGCTAGGTGGAGTTTCTGCTGTGCTTACCGCTTTGCGTGTAACACACGATGCGATCGGAAATTGAAATTATTCGTCCCTGCTCATTTGAATTTTCTCGTTTGAATGTTTGAGTGTAGATACTGCAGAGTTATAAGTACATTTTTCTAGATTCAATAAATCTTACTGGATAATTCATATTCTTCCTGAATGGCACGGCCAAAGGTAAGATTTGCCAGAATCTCGCTTTGTCTAAAGACAACAGTGCTAGAAGTGTTTGGAGAATGGCACTAAGTCTCAATTCGCAAGTATCGATTTCTGGTATATAGATGACATTGAAATATGTAAGCGTGTCAGGTCGCGTGTGGACTGTTTCGCATTACAGTGGAATATGAGCAAATGACACATTTGCTCACAGACAATCCAGCCGCTGTCGAGTCATGCAAAGCGTAAAAGCAGATGCTGGAAAATCTCGTCCAAACACATGACCTTGTGGTGGAGGGTGTTGCCAGAACCTCTCAAGGGATAGCTTTCAATTTCTGGATGCTTTTGTAACTTGTGTCCGGTATTGGGCAGCAGCTTAGGTTCATTTTGTTTAAGTTAAATGAGATCTAAATAAATTCAGCATAGAAGATTTAGTAGATGTCATACATCCCAGATCAGCGATATGAATTCTACAAAATTGTTTGATGAGAAGTTCCTTTTGAAAAAAATATTTTGACATAAATTAAATAAATGACCGTCAATACAGAGACGTTCTCAAAGATGACACAATGTTATGACAAAGGTTTAAGTAATACAGAATACTGTCCAAGGAAGTTTGCTGGAAACGGTCCTGTCTAGATACTTGACATGTTTCTCTTCAGTTACGTCGGTCCCCAGCGTGAGACTACTTCAAAATGCGTCGCATGGTTCACCACACAAATTACCGAAAGCAAGTTGCATACATTTCCGGGTTTTAAAATAAGATATTTTACAACATAACTGGGCGTAATTTCATTTGTAGCATCATAGAGTGTAATCGAAGAGGTGCTTTTGACCGCTAAATGATTTTTCACTGTCCGACAGTATTCTCTTCGTGAAACAATGTTAATTAAAATTAACATAAATTTGCAATTCCGTGAACGAATGTCACGTTCAAAACACAAGATCTGAAACACGAAATCTGAGTGACATCACTTCTACTTTTTTAAAACGCACTTCACCGAAACCTCGCCCTAATTTTCACATATTGAAGCTCGAGGATCTCGATCGAGTGATTCAAAGTGATTCAAAGTTGTAATGGTTTAAAAAGCATTTAGCTTAACAATAACCATAGGATGGAGTTATGAGTTATATACAATAAAAAAAGAAGAACAGGGAAACTCATGTAGTGCAAATCGTATCAAAATTTGGGTTTTCTCTCAAGTATTTGTCCAAATTAGTTTTAAAAATATCCAGGTTGGCTGAGTGTGTAACAATGGAGGGGAGAGTGTTTCATGTGAAGCTTACGCGTACAGCATACGAATATCTTCGACAGTTCAGTCTTGAAGTCGGAATAAGCACTGTAAGTTCATGTTTCCGACTGGCACGGGGTGGCGAGCGTGTGAAAAGTTTGGACAAGGGAGGGTTAGGGACGTGCATAATGTTGTACGTCAGTATGAGGTCACCTCTTAGTCAACGACAGCGAAAGTCTAAAAGATTGAGACTCCTCAAACGTTCTTCATATGGTATAGCAGCTAGTCCGGGTACAAGCTTTGTGGTTCGGAGGTAAATACACTGCAGAAGATGTCTTTCTGAATCCAGGGTGACCAAGCCTGAACAGCATACTCCATCGCTGGTCTCAGATAAGTGTTCATGATACCGGGTACTGACTGATTCGAGAATCTGCCGAAAATTCGTTTCAATAACGCCAATACTTGTGACGCCTTTTTGTATACCGCTTTGCACTGCAGTGAAGTCTTCAGACTTGAACTGGTCCAAACACCCAAATCCTTCTCTTCAGTTGTCCAGACGAGTTGGTGGGACTCAAGAGTGTAGTTGTAATTCACGGTCTTTCCGATGTTTAACACCTTGCACTTTTGGAAGTTGTAGGGTAGTTTGTTTCTCAGAGACCAATCGTGCAATGTGTTTAGATCCTTCTGCAGAATTTCACGGTCGTCATTTGTACGTATGCTTCTCCAAAGCTTGATATTTATTTATTTATTTACCCTTATTTACGGGATATTTCATGTTCCAAATTGAACTACTACACGTAAAACTTCTCAAAACGTGTTTTATATTGTTTCCGTTCTCACCAACCTGCTGTGCATTCTCCAATCTCATTGTCATTTAAAATCAGCCTTGATGCAAAATAATTCAGATTTCGCACCCATTGATTGACAACCAATTGCACTGCTTTATCATGATCGTGACAATCCTTACTTTTAATTTTGCTTATCCTATATATATATATATATTACACATTCTTCGGTTGAATTGCACCGTGGACAAATTATGTTTCACCTTATTATTTGGATGATGCTGATTAACTATGTGAACTGTACCACACATAGTTCGTTTTGAAAAACTACACCATCAAAGTCAGTTGTAAATGTCCACATTCTCATTATAATCGCCCGATGTAAACGTAAGCCAATATGCCGCGGTTGCTATAAGCGTTGTTGTGAATTCAGACTGAATGTAGCATTTCGACACTTTGCTCTAGAACAACAACGTCAGCAACGTGTGTTAAAAGAGAGACCAAGAGATCCACCGAAACTTGAACCCATGTTTACTGCGTTACCACTGGTCGATTGGTGTTAGCAGGATTTCAGCTGCGCAACATTTGACACGGGATTCACGGATTCAGGGAAGTTTAGTGATTAATTTGTACAACTGATGTGACACAACCTGTGCCATTTGATTTTCTGGAATCAGCCATCCCGGTTTAGACGCTTGTTTTTACTTGCCTCCGGAAGTCGGAAGACCGATTGCTGTAAATGCAGATGCTTGTTCATAATTTACACTTGAATTCCTTTAACATTTGCAGGATTTGGTATCAGTTTGCCATGAGAAGAATCCCGAAACTATTGGATAACATACACATGCGTAATTCCCGATGTTTACACTGATCGCTTAGTCACACTACAATCAAAATCTGCCTTAAGCGTAACTCATTATCAATAATTGAGTTCGAATGAAACGGTTATCAGGTACGGAAAGAAAACAGTTCGTGTCGCGGTAATTTGTCTTCATCACATATCCAAAAACCCGTATTCATTCTTTATATGTATGATGATATATATGCTCATATGGTTTGTTGTTAAGTTTCAATTGTAAAAAAATATCAAGGCTACCACAACCATACTCAGATTCACAGGTTTCGAAAAAAATATATAATTTACAGGTGACGACTGCTGTGAGTAAATAGAAACCAGACATAACTCAGTCCCGTTCGCTTCAATGAATTTCATTCGGTGAAATCGAATCGTGTTCCAAATAAAACGTTAATTGTTATAACCTATCTACTGATAACATTTAAGCAGCATATAAAATCAACAAAAAATGCAGCTATTCAAAGGCGCTAGGCCCACTCACCAACAACACATCGCGATGCCCCATTCGTGCGCATTCGCAGCTCTGTACTCTGATGTTTTGGCGAAAAACGTTTACAAATTACAGTATCAATACAGTGAACAACAGCAAATGTCCACAGACGAATACCCCTGGCTCTAATCCGCACGAGCATCAACAATATTCATTCTGCCATGCATAGGCTCTAAACAAACGGAATTCCACACCTAATCTCCCCTGAGAAAACTTCTACTAAGTACTGAACGTAAGCGTTTTTCACAGCTTGAACATTTGGTCACACATGAGAAATGTATAACCTAAATATTTCTGTGGCTCTTAATCAAAACACATCAGCAGGGCCGTGTGAAATTGAAGAATCTGTATCCGTTTGTCAACTTCTGATTCGATAGGCTAACTCACTCTGTATTAAATTGAAATGAACAGCTGGGTGGAAACGTATAGTTACAACTTCATGCTCGACAACCGAAACGAATAGCTCCCCATTAAATACAAGAAAAGATTGTCATACCAATGTACAGTTCTTTATTACATCAATAAATTAAAGATCAACCAATTGTTTGTAGCAAAATATGTTCGGAAATCCCATGATTCAATTGAAGATTCGGACACGTTTAAAATCCAAACGGTTTTTGTGGTTTCTTCTTCGGTGTCTGCAACAGAAATCACCAATCATTCCTTAAATGCTACAAAATGAACATTTAAACAATTGTGAGAACTTCGTTTCATACTTACTTTTACCTGGTGATGCACGAGATGGTCCTTGTGTACGCGATAACTCTGCGCGCGCACACAACAAGGTAAAATCTGAAATTAAAAGTCATTTAATTTATATATCATGAGATGATGTTCGTCAGATGGTGTTTACAATAATTTTCTAACTGATTTGCTTCAAATCTAGCAAATCGCTATATACCAAGTCTAAATATGTTTAAAGTGAACGCACGAATGAAATTCACCACTCAGAGCAAAGAAACAGGTATGTCTAATTTCCAAATCTTACCGGCGGTACCTCCAGTGGTATGATATTTCGAATTTCTCTCTGAAACACCAAAGATAGAAATGATGAAAGTACTTCTTAATGAAATGAAAACAATTAGTGGAACAGTAAGGCTCATATAACGAGATGATACCGCCAAGTCGAAAGGTTGTCACTTCTCTCGACCGTCACAAACTTACAGGCTTTTGAGGTTTCCGCAACTCGGGGGCAACGAAGAGAGGTTTTTCAATCTTTTCCTCAATCGGTGTACTCTGGATTACAGAGAACATAGATGGTCAGATCAGGGAAACGCAACTCATGTTTGATGTAATATCGATCATCAAACTCACGGGTGGTGTTGGCGGATAATAATCGGGAAATGATTGATCCTGTAATAAGAAAATATCGATTTTAACACAAACTGTTTAAGTGAAGTTATGATAACCGTTTTATTATAAAATGAATCAGGGGTGCTCCAAAAGTGTGCTTCCGAGATTTACTCAAACTATTTTCATATTCTGCATTTACCACTGACTGACATATAGTTCAGATTACATGCCACAACAATGCCACACTTACGAAACTCCGAATGTCCCCGGTCTCCACGCAGCAAAAATCATTGTGATCCGTTTGTACCCCACATGTCATAAACTGCAAATGGAGTAAATAATTCATTTTCGATGAAAATTAAAGAAGAATTCAAGTAATATTATGAGTTGATATAACTAAGAGAATTGCCACGTGTCTAATTTAGAAAGTTGGATCATTTTAAAAATTTGTATGTCCATCGACATGGACGTGTTTGAAGAATATCACAAGATATGGTCAATACCGGATGTTTTATCAGTGAATAGATAGGTCACTACGTCAATTTACGCATGTGCAACTCTCCTGGACACGAAAAAATTAATTTGAGGTGTACATTCAATTCTGACTCACCATCGGCGGGGTTTGTTGGTTTGACGTGATTGAGCTCAACTGAGCCAGACCGGATGATCCCCCATTCTGTAAAGAAAGACGTCAATGATTGTTTGGTTACGAATAATTGTATGAAGTAAATAAGCGATTTATATCGCCGTGACGTACACATAAATTCGTTTTCTCCAATTGTTCAACACCAAACCTCGGTGGATTCGCATGGCTTGGATCATTAGGAGCCTAGAAACAGAACAATAAAACAGTAATTTACCTTTACAACTAATTTTCAAAGAATTCTCTATATATCAGATTTCTCGAAATTGGATGACTCCGGGGTTACAAAAGTTATTCTCACAAAAAATGAAATTCAGTTGCATTTAATGCATACAATATGTCGCAATCGATTATGTTTCTACCGTGGCTAAAACTGGGCACAATGAACATTAATGAGTGTAATTCAACTCTAGAATACGGGTTCTTTACCGTGGGTTCACAGTTTCGTGTCCTCAAGCTAACTACATTTCAAAAGGTTGCTTGACGAATGCATGCTTCGGCTCTGGACAAACCCTACACCTTCGCACAATTTTACGGCGAAGTTTCATTTCAACGAGTCACATGCTCTACACCTTCAAGATGAATGTACATTCCGTGGTTGTTAACCTTATCTGCATACAAGATCACCTCCTTGTAGGTTGGAGTAGAATGCTGTGTAATGAGTTTATTCAACCAATGATTATCAACGACTTATTCCTTGCATGATGGAGATGATGTTGGTTATGATATATATTGAAAGAAACGTTCTAATTTGTTCACCGATGCGCTACTGATTCTAACCACGGCGTGGAGTCTGATGGTATGGATTTCAGAATCATCGTCCTGGGCGTGGGTTTGGAAAATTAGCAATTTTGACAAGTGGTTTCAACTTACATTGCTTTGATGGATATGCAACTGACGTATGTTGAACTCAAAGATGATTGGTTGTTGTTCTCCAAACTGCACCTGAAATAGAACGGAGTGCTATGTGTTTACGAGATGGAATATTATAACCATAATAAATACGAATCGTACGAGGTTAGGCGAATTCATTGTGTGTCGGCATCAACCATCCTTATGGAAGGTGGACGGGTGGACTTATTCATTCGAAATATTTCAATATCAGTAATGGAGATTCAACCATAAATTCATAGCACATTCACGTAAAATGGAAGGCTGTAAAATTCAAAACGACTCACGTTGTTCTGCGTGAAATGTTCACTGCATAAGTTGAATCGGTTCAGGACCACGGGAGTCACATCGTGAGAGGAATTCTAAAAATGAATTTGAAATCGAATACCACCATTGCAATCGTTCAAAACAAAAACCGACAGCTCGTGTTCAAACATTATATTTCACAATGAATATTGTAGCGAAGTGCCAAATGTCAGTGTTGATCAAAATAATTCCAACAGTCTCAAGCTAACGAACCCATTCGAACTCGAGGACTAATCGATTGACCTCATTTAACCCGATTATTATGTTTGCCTTAGCAACCAATTCGAGCAAATTATCTCAAACGAGTTGCGTCATCCGTAACCTTGATCGCACATTTTAGGGGGGTGCAGATGTTTGGGTTTCGAACTGTATGTCCCACTCACCGCACAAAGACACGCTAACCAAAGTGGAACTGTTGAACTGCCAGATTCAAAACACGAATGCCTTGAGATTCAGTGGTTCATAAATGTGATCTTCTCCATCTGAGGTAATCGAAGCTACGCCAAGTCGTCGAGCGATCGCATCATCACTCCTATTCACCCTCATGAAAAACGAGTTGTAACTTGGGGTTTCACACAGTTGACACCACAAGTTAACCAATTATGCGGCAAAACGCCGATGTCCCAGCTATACTCAATATGTTTGCTTGTAAAATGATTATGAATTTCAAACTGACATGTTACTGCTTGCTAATAAAAAATATAACTGAAAAAAATCGCACAGAATAAGCAATAATAAATAATATATAAATAAACTAATGATCATTAGGTGGGCGAATTCGAGTTAACATAGACTTATATCACTTGAAGCAGCTCGAAATGTTTATCAAAGTAAAATCCATAGAAAATATCTAAATAATGCTTATTCAATCTTGTTGCATTAACCGAATTATGTCGAATCCTATCACGTCATTTAGAGTGAATACGATTCACGTATTGGCCTTCGTGAACGCCAAACGAAGGTTTCCGAGAGAAATGTTCCAAATCGCTCAACACTGATCTCGTCAAATTATCATGTGTAAAATTTCAATCATTTAAGTGCAGTTTTAATACATGGTCACCACCTGAATTAAAACATGTGGAACTCGTCTTAAGGAGGAAGATGGTTTGCACTCCTGCTACTGACGAGTAATGGTTATTAGCCAAGTAAAATGCACTTGAAGGTGGGATGGTGAGTACGAATTGACGCGACAAGCTTTATGTTTGTGTTATGCTTTTTCGTAGCTGATATCAAGCATCCGTTGTTCACCTGACCTATCTTAGACATAAATATACGGCTAACATTCGCAATGTTTCATTATAATACAAGTTTAGATAAATCGACAAAATTGAACATTAAAGATTAAAAATTATGTACAAGGAATGTAAGTAAAGGCTCACCTCCAAACTTCCAATTTCCCATGCAGAAGCGAAAACTGATTTGCGATCGCAGGACATTGTGAGAACAAACGGGTCAAAATAGCAAACTGTTCAACTATTGTGTCATTCTTTTTTAAATGCATCAGCAGCGAATGGTTAGAGGGGCGGTTTGACCTGTCGTCTGATTGGCTCACGCTGAATCCCCCTTCAATTAAACATCAGGCCGGGCAGAGCAATTGCGTCCTCTGATTGGAGGAGTAATCTGGTCGTTCGCCCATCAATTTGACCTTCAAAAAGACGTCGACTAAAGAGGTCACTTGCACATACACAAATAGAATTGCCAATTAATATTGCAATCGGAATTTCAAGTGACGGGAGATTATGTGCTGTGGTCTTTATAATGTGATTACATGTTTAGTTCTGAAAACTCAAGCACTCACTCCAATTAGTGCTCTTATTTTCCATGAGGAGCTACTTGTTTACGAAGTAACAATGCAGCTAGGTGGAGTTTCTGCTGTGCTTAGCGCTTTGCGTGTATCACACGACGCGATCGGAAATTGAAATTATTCGTCCCTGCTCATTTGAATTTTCTCGTTTGAATGTTTGAGTGTAGATACTGCAGAGTTATAAGTACATTTTTCTAAATTCAATAAATCCTACTGGATAATTCATATTCTTCCTGAATGGCACGGCCAATGGTACGATTTGCCCGAATCTCGCTTTGTCTAAAGACAACGTTGCGATAATTGTTTAGAGAATGGCACTAAGTCTCAATTCGCAAGTATCGATTTCTGGTATATTGATGACATTGAAATATGTAAGCGTGCCAGGTCGCGTGTAGACTGTTTCGCATTACAGTGGAATATGAGCAAATGACACATTTGCTCACAGACAATCCAGCCGCTCTCGAGTCATGCAAAGCGTAAAACCCGATGCTGGAAAATCTCGTCCAAGCACATGACCTTGTGGTGGAGGGTGTTGCCAGAACCTCTCAAGGGATAGCTTTCAATTTCTGGATGCTTTTGTAACTTGTGTCCGGTATTGGGCAGCAGCTTAGGTTCATTTTGTGTAAGTTAAATAAGATCTAAATAAATTCGGCATAGAATATTTAGTAGATGACATACATTCCAGATTAGCTATATAAATTGTTAAGCTTGTTGCTTTTTAGACAATTAAAAACCTTGAATTACCTTGAAAATTGTTTGATGATAATTTCCTTTCGACAAAAATATTTTGACATAAATAAAATAAATGACCGTCAATACAGAGACGTTCTCGAAGATGACACAATGTTATGACAAAGGGTCAAGTAATACAGAATACTGTCCAAGGAAGTTTGCTGGTAACGGTCCTGTCTAGATACTTGACATGTTTCTCTTCAGTTAGGTCGGTCCCCAGCGTGAGACTACTTCAAAATGCGTCGCATGGTTCACCACACAAATTACAGAAAGCAAGTTGCATACATTTTCGGGTTTTAAAATAAGATATTTTACAACAGAACTGGGCGTAATTTCATTTGTAGCATCATAGAGTGTAATCGAAGAGGTGCTTTTGACCGCTAAATGATATTTCACTGTCCGACAGTATTCTCTTCGTGAAACAAAGTTAATTAAAATTAACATAAATTTGCCTTTCCGTGAACGAATGCCACGTTCAAAATACAAGATCTGAAACACGAAATCTGAGTGACATCACTTCTACTTTTTTAAAACGCACTTCACCGAAACCTCGCCCTAATTTTCATATATTGAAGCTCGAGGATCTCGATCGAGTGATTCAAAGTGATTCAAAGTTGTAATGGTTTAAAAAGCATTTAGCTTAACAGTAACCATGGAATGGAGTTATGAGTTATATACAATAAAAAATAAGAATAACAGGGAAACTCACGTAGTGCAAATCGTATCAAAATTTGAGTTTCCTCTCAAGTATTTGTCCAAATTAGTTTTAAAAATATCCAGGTTGGCTGAGTGTGTAACAATGGTGGGGAGAGTGTTCCCTGTGAAGCTTACACGTACAGCATACAAATATCTTCGACAGTTCAGTCTTGAAGTTGGAATAAGCACTGTAAGTTCATGTTTCCGACTGGCACGGGGTGGTGAGCGTGTGAAAAGTTTGGACAAGGGATGGTTAGGGAAGTGCATGATGTTGTACATCAGTATGAGGTCACCTCTTAGTCAACGACAGCGAAAGTCTAAAAGATTGGGACTCCTCAAATGTTCTTCATATGGTTTAGCAGCTAGTCCGGGTAAAAAACTTTGTGGTTCGGTGGTAAATACGCTGCAGAAGATTGATGTCTTTCTGAATACAGGGTGACCAAGCCATCGCTGGTCTCAGATAGGTGTTCATGATACACTTATTTTCCTTTAACATTTGCAGGATTCGGTATCAGTTTGCCATAAGAAGAATCCCGACACTATAGTCGAGCCGCAGCAAAATTTAGTATAAGCCTGATCGCCAACTAGTTAATAAGCGGTTATAATGCCAAGAAGGATGGATAGAGATGGTGGTCGGCGCAATGCGGAAACAATATTTTCTCCATTGACCATTAGATGATCAAACGTCACACTTTTGCCCATGAGTGCGCGATAACCTGGAGTTCGCACTTAAATTCCTATTAGAAATATCTTTTCATTGGATAAAATACACGTGCGTAATTCCAGATGTTTACACTGATCGCTTAGTCACACTACAATCAAAATCTGCCTTAAGCGTAACTCAATCTCAATAATTAAGTTCAAATAAAACGGTTTTTAGTTACGGAAAGAAAACAGTTCGTGTCGCAGTAAATTGTCTTCATCACATATCCAAAAACCCGTATTCATTCGTTATATGTATGATGATAATTATGCTCATATGGTTTGTTGTTAAGTTTGAATTGTAAAAAAATATCGAGGCTACCACAATCATACGCAGATTCACAGGTTTCGAAAAAAATGTATAATTTACAGGTGACGACTGCTGTGAGTAAATAAGAACCAGACATAACTCAGTCCCGTTCGCTTCAATGAATTTCATTCGGTGAAATCGAATCGTGTTCCAAATAAAACGTTAATTGTTATAACCTATCTACTGATAACATTTAAGTAGCATATAAAGTCAACAAAAAATGTAGCTATTCAAAGGCGCTAGGCCCACTCACTAACAGCACATCGCGATGCCCCATTCGTGCTCATTCGCAGCTCTGTACTCTGATGTTATGATTTTGGCGAAAAACGTTTACAAATTACAATATCAATACAGTGAACAACAGCAAATGTCCACAGACGAATACCCCTGGCTCTAATCCGCACGAGCATCAACAATATTCATTCTGCCATGCATATGCTTTAAACAAACGGAATTCCACACCTAATCTACCCTGAGATAACTTGTAATAAACACTGAACCTAAGCGTTTTTCACAGCTTGAACATTTGGTCACACATGAGAAATGTATAACCTAAATATTTCTGTGGCTCTTAATCAAACAACATCAGCAGGGCATTGTGAAATTAAGGAATCTGTATCTGTTTGTCAAATTCTGATTCACTCAGTATTACATTGAAATGAACAGCTGGGTGGAAACGTATAGTGACAACTTTATTCTCCACAACCGAAACGAATAGCTCCCCATTCAATACAAGAAAAGATTACCATACCAATGTACAGTTCTTTATTACATCAATAAATTAAAGATCAACCAATTGTTTGTAGCAAAATATGTTCGGAAATCACATGATTCAATTTAAGATTCGGAAACGTTTAAAATCCAAACGGTTTCTGTGGTTTCTTTTTTGGTGTCTATAACAGAAAAGATCAATAACTCCTTAAAAACTTCAAAATGAACATTTAGACAATTGTGAGAACATCGTTTCATACTTACTTTTACCTGATGATGCACGAGATGGTCCTTGTGTACGCGATAACTCTGCGCGCGCACACAACAAGGTAAAATCTGAAATTAAAATTCATTCAATTTATATATCTTGAGATGATGTTCGTCAAATGGTGTTTACAATAATTTTCTAACTGCTTTGCTTCAAATCTAGCAAATCATTATATACCAAGTCTAAATATGTTTAAAGTGAACGTACGAATGAAATTCACCACTCAGAGCAAAGAAACAGGTATGTCTAATTTCCATATCTTACCGGTGGTACCTCCAGTGGTATAATATTTCGAAGTTCCCTCTGAAACAACCAAAGATAGAAATGATGAGAGTACACCTCAATTAAATGAAAACAATCAGTGGAACAGTAAGTTGAATATACGAGACGATACCGCCAAGTCGAAAGGTTGTCACTTCTCTCGACCGTCACAAACTTACAGGCTTTTGAGGTTTCCGCAACTCGGGGGCAACGAAGAGAGGTTTTTCAATCTTTTCCTCAATCGGTGTACTCTGGATTACAGAGAACATAGATGGTCAGATCAGGGAAACGCAACTCATGTTTGATGTAATATCGATCATCAAACTCACGGGTGGTGTTGGCGGATAATAATCGGGAAACGATTGATCCTGTAATAAGAAAATATCGATTTTAACACAAACTGTTTAAGTGAAGTTATGATAACCGTTGTATTATAAAATGAATCAGGGGTGCTCCAAAAGTGTGCTTCCGAGATTTACTCAAACTATTTTCATATTCTGCATTTACCACTGACTGACATATAGTTCAGATTACATGCCACAACAATGCCACACTTACGAAACTCCGAATGTCCCCGGTCTCCACGCAGCAAAAATCATTGTGATCCGTTTGTACCCCACATGTCATAAACTGCAAATGGAGTAAATAATTCATTTTCGATGAAAATTAAAGAAGAATTCAAGTAATATTATGAGTTGATATAACTAAGAGAATTGGCACGTGTCTAATTTAGAAAGTTGGATCATTTTAAAAATTTGTATGTCCATCGACATGGACGTGTTTGAAGAATATCACAAGATATGGTCAATACCGGATGTTTTATCAGTGAATAGATAGGTCACTACGTCAATTTACGCATGTGCAACTCTCCTGGACACGAAAAAATTAATTTGAGGTGTACATTCAATTCTGACTCACCATTGGTGGGGTTTGTTGGTCTGACGTGATTGAGCTCAACTGAGCCAGACCGGATGATCCCCCATTCTGTAAAGAAAGACGTCAATGATTGTTTGGTTACGAATTATTGTATGAAGTAAATAAGCGATTTATATCGCCGTGACGTACACATAAATTCGTTTTCTCCAATTGTTCAACACCAAACCTCGGTGGATTCGCATGGCTTGGATCATTAGGAGCCTAGAAACAGAACAATAAAACAGTAATTTACCTTTACAACTAATTTTCAAAGAATTCTCTATATATCAGATTCCTCGAAATTGGATGACTCCGGGGTTACAAAAGTTATTCTCACAAAAAATGAAATTCAGTTGCATTTAATGCATACAATATGTCGCAATCGATTATGTTTCTACCGTGGCTAAAACTGGGCACAATGAACATTAATGAGTGTAATTCAACTCTAGAATACGGGTTCTTTACCGTGGGTTCACAGTTTCGTGTCCTTTCAAATGGTTGCTTGACGAATGCATGCTTCGGCTCTGGACAAACCCTACACCTTCGCACAATTTTACGGCGAAGTTTCATTTCAACGAGTGACATGTTCTACACCTTCAAGATGAATGTACATTCCGTGGTTGTTAACCTTATCTGCATACAAGATCACCTCCTTGTCGGTTGGAGTAGAATGCTGTGTAATGAGTTTATTCAACCAATGATTATCAATGACTTATTCCTTGCATGATGGAGATGATGTTGGTTATGATATATATTGAAAGAAACGTTCTAATTTGTTCACCGATGCGCTACTGATTCTAACCACGGCGTGGAGTCTGATGGCATGGATTTCAGAATCATCGTCCTGGGCGTGGGTTTGGAAAATTAGCAATTTTGACAAGTGGTTTTAACTTACATTGCTTTGATGGATATGCAACTGACGTATGTTGAACTCAAAGATGATTGGTTGTTGTTCTCCAAACTGCACCTGAAATAGAACGGAGTGCTATGTGTTTACGAGATGGAATATTCTAACCATAATAAATACGAATCGTACGAGGTTAGGCGAATTCATTGTGTGTCGGCATCAACCATCCTTACGGAAGGTAGACGGGTGGACTTATTCATTCGAAATATTTCAATATCAGTAATGGAGATTCAACCATAAATTCATAACACATTCACGTAAAATGGAAGGCTGTAGAACTCAAAACGACTCACGTTGTTCTGCGTGAAATGTTCACTGCATAAGTTGAATCGGTTCACGACCACGGGAGTCACATCGTGAGAGGAATTCTAAAAATGAATTTGAAATCGAATACCACCATTGCAATCGTTCAAAACAAAAACCGACAGCTCGTGTTCAAACATTATATTTCACAATGAATATTGTAGCGAAGTGCCAAATGTCAGTGTTGATCAAAATAATTCCAACAGTCTCAAGCTAACGAACCCATTCGAACTCGAGGACTAATCGATTGACCTCATTTAACCCGATTATTATGTTTGCCTTAGCAACCAATTCGAGCAAATTATCTCAAACGAGTTGCGTCATCCGTAACCTTGATCGCACATTTTAGGGGGGTGCAGATGTTTGGGTTTCGAACTGTATGTCCCACTCACCGCACAAAGACACGCTAACCAAAGTGGAACTGTTGAACTGCCAGATTCAAAACACGAATGCCTTGAGATTCAGTGGTTCATAAATGTGATCTTCTCCATCTGAGGTAATCGAAGCTACGCCAAGTCGTCGAGCGATCGCATCATCACTCCTATTCACCCTCATGAAAAACGAGTTGTAACTTGGGGTTTCACACAGTTGACACCACAAGTTAACCAATTATGCGGCAAAACGCCGATGTCCCAGCTATACTCAATATGTTTGCTTGTAAAATGATTATGAATTTCAAACTGACATTTTACTGCTTGCTAATAAAAAATATAACTGGAAAAAAATCGCACAGAATAAGCAATAATAAATAATATATAAATAAACTAATGATCATTAGGTGGGCGAATTCGAGTTAACATAGACTTATATCACTTGAAGCAGCTCGAAATGTTTATCAAAGTAAAATCCATAGAAAATATCTAAATAATGCTTATTCAATCTTGTTGCATTAACCGAATTATGTCGAATCCTATCACGTCATTTAGAGTGAATACGATTCACGTATTGGCCTTCGTGAACGCCAAACGAAGGTTTCCGAGAGAAATGTTCCAAATCGCTCAACACTGATCTCGTCAAATTATCATGTGTAAAATTTCAATCATTTAAGTGCAGTTTTAATACATGGTCACCACCTGAATTAAACATGTGGAACTCGCCTTAAGGAGGAAGATGGTTTGCACTCCTGCTACTGACGAGTAATGGTTATTAGCCAAGTAAAATGCACTTGAATGTGGGATGGTGAGTACGAATTGACGCGACAAGCTTTATGTTTGTGTTATGCTTTTTCGTAGCTGATATCAAGCATCCGTTGTTCACCTGACCTATCTTAGACATAAATATACGGCTAACATTCGCAATGTTTCATTATAATACAAGTTTAGATAAATCGACAAAATTGAACATTAAAGATTAAAAATTATGTACAAGGAATGTAAGTAAAGGCTCACCTCCAAACTTCCAATTTCCCATGCAGAAGCGAAAACTGATTTGCGATCGCAGGACATTGTGAGAACAAACGGGTCAAAATAGCAAACTGTTCAACTATTGTGTCATTCTTTTTTAAATGCATCAGCAGCGAATGGTTAGAGGGGCGGTTTGACCTGTCGTCTGATTGGCTCACGCTGAATCCCCCTTCAATTAAACATCAGGCCGGGCAGAGCAATTGCGTCCTCTGATTGGAGGAGTAATCTGGTCGTTCGCCCATCAATTTGACCTTCAAAAAGACGTCGACTAAAGAGGTCACTTGCACATACACAAATAGAATTGCCAATTAATATTGCAATCGGAATTTCAAGTGACGGGAGATTATGTGCTGTGGTCTTTATAATGTGATTACATGTTTAGTTCTGAAAACTCAAGCACTCACTCCAATTAGTGCTCTTATTTTCCATGAGGAGCTACTTATTTACGGAGTAACAATGCAGCTAAGTGGAGTTTCTGCTGTGCTTAGCGCTTTGCGTGCATCACACGACGCGATCGGAAATTGAAATTATTCGTCCCTGCTCATTTGAATTTTCTCGTTTGAATGTTTGAGTGTAGATACTGCAGAGTTATAAGTACATTTTTCTAGATTCAATAAATCTTACTGGATAATTCATATTCTTCCTGAATGGCACGGCCAAAGGTAAGATTTGCCAGAATCTCGCTTTGTCTAAAGACAACAGTGCTAGAAGTGTTTGGAGAATGGCACTAAGTCTCAATTCGCAAGTATCGATTTCTGGTATATTGATGACATTGAAATATGTAAGCGTGCCAGGTCGCGTGTAGACTGTTTCGCATTACAGTGGAATATGAGCAAATGACACATTTGCTCACAGACAATCCAGCCGCTCTCGAGTCATGCAAAGCGTAAAACCCGATGCTGGAAAATCTCGTCCAAGCACATGACCTTGTGGTGGAGGGTGTTGCCAGAACCTCTCAAGGGATAGCTTTCAATTTCTGGATGCTTTTGTAACTTGTGTCCGGTATTGGGCAGCAGCTTAGGTTCATTTTGTGTAAGTTAAATAAGATCTAAATAAATTCGGCATAGAATATTTAGTAGATGACATACATTCCAGATTAGCTATATAAATTCTACAAAATTGTTTGATGATAATTTCCTTTCGACAAAAATATTTTGACATAAATTAAATAAATGACCGTCAATACAGAGACGTTCTCGAAGATGACACAATGTTATGACAAAGGTTTAAGTAATACAGAATACTGTCCAAGGAAGTTTGCTGGTAACGGTCCTGTCTAGTTACTTGACATGTTTCTCTTCAGTTAGGTCGGTCCCCAGCGTGAGACTACTTCAAAATGTGTCGCATGGTTCACCACACAAATTACAGAAAGCAAGTTGCATACATTTTCGGGTTTTAAAATAAGATATTTTACAACAGAACTGGGCGTAATTTCATTTGTAGCATCATAGAGTGTAATCGAAGAGGTGCTTTTGACCGCTAAATGATATTTCACTGTCCGACAGTATTCTCTTCGTGAAACAAAGTTAATTTAAATTAACATAAATTTGCCTTTCCGTGAACGAATGCCACGTTCAAAATACAAGATCTGAAACACGAAATCTGAGTGACATCACTTCTACTTTTTTAAAACGCACTTCACCGAAACCTCGCCCTAATTTTCATATATTGAAGCTCGAGGATCTCGATCGAGTGATTCAAAGTGATTCAAAGTTGTAATGGTTTAAAAAGCATTTAGCTTAACAGTAACCATGGAATGGAGTTATGAGTTATATACAATAAAAAATAAGAATAACAGGGAAACTCACGTAGTGCAAATCGTATCAAAATTTGAGTTTCCTCTCAAGTATTTGTCCAAATTAGTTTTAAAAATATCCAGGTTGGCTGAGTGTGTAACAATGGTGGGGAGAGTGTTCCCTGTGAAGCTTACACGTACAGCATACGAATATCTTCGACAGTTCAGTCTTGAAGTTGGAATAAGCACTGTAAGTTCATGTTTCCGACTGGCACGGGGTGGTGAGCGTGTGAAAAGTTTGGACAAGGGATGGTTAGGGACGTGCATGATGTTGTACATCAGTATGAGGTCACCTCTTAGTTAACGACAGCGAAAGTCTAAAAGATTGGGACTCCTCAAATGTTCTTCATATGGTTTAGCAGCTAGTCCGGGTGAAAAACTTTGTGGTTCGGTGGTAAATACGCTGCAGAAGATTGATGTCTTTCTGAATACAGGGTGACCAAGCCATCGCTGGTCTCAGATAGGTGTTCATGATACACTTATTTTCCTTTAACATTTGCAGGATTCGGTATCAGTTTGCCATAAGAAGAATCCCGACACTATAGTCGAGCCGCAGCAAAATTTAGTATAAGCCTGATCGCCAACTAGTTAATAAGCGGTTATAATGCCAAGAAGGATGGATAGAGATGGTGGTCGGCGCAATGCGGAAACAATATTTTCTCCATTGACCATTAGATGATCAAACGTCACACTTTTGCCCATGAGTGCGCGATAACCTGGAGTTCGCACTTAAATTCCTATTAGAAACATCTTTTCATTGGATAAAATACACGTGCGTAATTCCAGATGTTTACACTGATCGCTTAGTCACACTACAATCAAAATCTGCCTTAAGCGTAACTCAATCTCAATAATTAAGTTCAAATAAAACGGTTTTCAGTTACGGAAAGCAAACAGTTCGTGTCGCAGTAAATTGTCTTCATCAAATATCCAAAAACCCGTATTCATTCGTTATATGTATGATGATAATTATGCTCATATGGTTTGTTGTTAAGTTTGAATTGTAAAAAAATATCGAGGCTACCACAATCATACGCAGATTCACAGGTTTCGAAAAAAATGTATAATTTACAGGTGACGACTGCTGTGAGTAAATAAGAACCAGACATAACTCAGTCCCGTTCGCTTCAATGAATTTCATTCGGTGAAATCGAATCGTGTTCCAAATAAAACGTTAATTGTTATAACCTTGAACCTTGAACCTATCTACCAATAACGTTTAAGCAGCATATAAAATCAACCAAAAATGTAGCTATTCAAAGGCACTAGCCCCACTCACTAACAACACATCGCGATGCCCCATTCGTGCTCATTCGCAGCTCTGTACTCTGATGTTATGATTTTGGCGAAAAACGTTTACAAATTACAATATCAATACAGTGAACAATAGCAAATGTCCACAGACGAATACCCCTGGCTCTAATCCGCACGAGCATCAACAATATTCATTCTGCCATGCATATGCTCTAAACAAACGGAATTCCACACCTAATCTCCCCTGAGAAAACTTCTACTAAATACTGAACGTAAGCGTTTTTCACAGCTTGAACATTTGGTCACACATGAGAAATGTATAACCTAAATATTTCTGTGGCTCATAATCAAAACACATCAGCAAGGCCTTGTGAAATTGAAGAATCTGTATCTGTTTGTCAACTTCTTATTTGATAGACTAACTCAATCTGTATTAAATTGAAATGAACAGCTGGGTGGAAACGTATAGTTACAACTTCATGCTCGACAACCGAAAGGAATAGCTCCCCATTCAATACAAGAAAAGATTTCCATACCAATGTACAGTTCTTTATTACATCAATAAATTAAAGATTAACCAATGGTTTGTAGCAAAATATGTTCGAAAATATCATGATTCAGTTAGAGATCGGATACGCTCAAAATCCCAGCGGTTTTTGTGGTTTCTTCTTCGGTGTCTGCAACAGAAAACACCAATCATTCCTTAAATGCTTCAAAAGGAACATTTAAACAATTGTGAGAACATCGTTTCATACTTACTTTTACCTGATGATGCACGAGATGGTCCTTGTGTACGCGATAACTCTGCGCGCGCACACAACAAGGTAAAATCTGAAATTAAAAGTCAGATAATTTATATATCATGAGATGATATTCGTCAAATGGTGTTTACAATAATTTTCTAATTGCTTTGCTTTAAATCTAGCAAATCATTATATACCATGTTTTAATTTGTTTAAATTGAACGTAAGATTGAAATTCACCACTCATAGCAAAGAAACAGGTATGTCTAATTTCCTAATATTACCGGCGGTACCTCCAGTGGTATAATATTTCGAAGTTCTCTCTGAAACAACCAAAGATAGAAATGATGAGAGTACACCTCAATTAAATGAAAACAATCAGTGGAACAGTAAGGTGAATATAACGAGACGATACCGCCAAGTCGAAAGGTTATCACTTCTCTCGACCGTCACAAACTTACAGGCTTTTGAGGTTTCCGCAACTCGGGGGCAACGAAGAGAGGTTTTTCAATCTTTTCCTCAATCGGTGTACTCTGGATTACAGAGAACATAGATGGTCAGATCAGGGAAACGCAGCTCATGTTTGATGTAATATCGATCATCAAACTCACGGGTGGTGTTGGCGGAAAATAATCGGGAAACGAACAAGTGATTGATGTAAATAAGCGATTTATATCGCCGTGACGTACACATAAATTCGTCTTCCCCGATTGTTCAACACCGAACCTTGTTGGATTCGCATTGTTGGGATCAATAGGACCCTAGAAACAGAATAATGAAACAATATTTTACCTTGAGAATAAATAGAGCACATATTCTAGGAATTCTCTACATCTCAGATTTCACAAAATTAAAATTCACGGAGTGTAACTCAACTCTAGAAAACCCGTCCTTCACCGTGGGTTCACGGTTTCGTGTTCTCAACCTTAATTGATCTTAAATTGTCTGCATACAAGATCACCTCCTTTTAGTTTGAGTAGACTGCTGTGTAATGAGTTTATTCAACCAATGATTATCATCGAAGCGACTTATTCCTGGCATGATAGAGATGATGTTGGTAATGATATATATTGAAAGAAACCTTCTAATTTGTTCACCGATGCGCTACTGATTCTAACCACGGCGTGGTGTCTGATAGTATTGCCTTCAGCATCATCGTCCTAGGCGTGGTTTTGAAATTAGCAATTTCGACAAGTGGTTTTAACTTACATGGCTTTGATGGATATGCAACTGACGTATGTTGAACTCAAAGATGAGTGGTTGTTGTTCTCCAAACTGCATCTGAAATAGAACGGAGTGCTATGTGTTAGTGAGATGGAATATTCTAACCATAATAAATGGGAATCGTACGAGGTTAGGCGATTTCATTGTGTATCGGCATCAACCATCCTTATGAAAGGAAGACGGGTGGACTTATTCATTGGAAATATTTCAATATCAGTCATGGAGATTTAAACGTAAATTTATAACACATTCTCGTAAAAATGGAATGCTGTAAAATTCAAAACGACTCACGTTTTTCTGCGTGAAATGTTCACTACATAGGTTGAATCGGTTCAGGACCACGGATGTCACATCGTGAGAGGAATTCTAAAAATGAATTTGAAATCGAATACCACCATTGCAATCGTTCAAAATAAACCGACAGCTCTTATTCAAACATTATATTTCACAATCAATATTGTAGCGAAGTGCCAGATGTTAGTGTTTATCAAAATAATTCCAACAGTCTCAAGCTAACGAACCCATTCGAACTCGAGGACTAATCGATTGACCTCATTTAACCCGATTATTATGTTCGCCTTAGCAACCAATGCGAGCAAATTATCTCAAATTAGTTGCGTCATCTGTAACCTTAATCGCACATTTTAGGGGGTTGCAGATGTTTGGGTTTCGAACTCTTTGTCCCAATCACCGAACAAAGACACGCTAATCCAAGTTGGAACTGTTGAACTGCCAGATTCAAAACACGAATGCCTTGAGATTCACTTGTTCATAAATGTAAGACCACTCTTTGTTAACTCGAATTCGCCCACCTAATTATCATTAGTTTATTTATATATTATTTATTATTGCTTATTTTGTGCGAATTTGTACAGTTATATGTTATATTGGCAAGCAGTAAAATGTCAGTTTGAAATTCACAATCATTTTACTAGCAAACATATTGAGTATAGCTGGGACATCGGCGTTTTGCCGCATAATTGGTTAACTTGTGGTGTCAACTGTGTGAGACTCCAAGTTACAACTCGTTTATCATGAGGGTGAATAGGCGCGATGAGGCGATCGATCGACGACTTGGCTTAGCTTCGCTTACTGCAGATGGAGAACATCACAATTATGAATCACTGAATCTCAAGGCATTCGTGTTTTGAATCTGGCAGTTCAACAGCTCCACATTGATTAGCGTGTCTTTGTGCGGTGAGTGGGACAAAGAGTTCGAAACCCAAACAGCTGCACCCCCGTAAAATGTGCGATTAAGGTTACGGATGACGCAACTAATGTGAGATAATTTGCTCGCATTGGTTGCTAAGGGGAAGGTAATAATCCGACAAATGAGGTCAATCTATTAGTCCTCGGGTTCGAATGGGTTCGTTAGCTTGAAATTGTTGGAATTATTTTCATCAACACTGACATTTGTCACTTCGCATTCGGCTCTTCGCTACAATATGCAACATGAAATATAACGTTTGAACACAAGCTGTCGGTTTTTGTTTTGAACGATTGCAATGGTGGTATTCGATTTCAAATTCATTTTTAGAATTCCTCTCACGATGTGACTCCCGTGGTCGTGAACCGATTCAACCTATGCAGTGAACATTTCACGCAGAACAACGTGAGTCGTTTTGAAGTTTAGAGCCTTCCATTTTTACGTGAATGTGTTATGAACTTTTATTTGAATCTCCATGACTGATATTGAAATATTTCCAATGAATAAGTCCACCCGTCCACATTTCATAAGGATGGTTGATGCCGATACACAATGAAATCGCCTAACCTCGTACGATTCCCATTTATTATGGTTAGAATATTCCATCTCACTAACACATAGCACTCCGTTCTATTTCAGATGCAGTTTGGAGAACAACAACCAATCATCTTTGAGTTCAACATACGTCAGTTGCATATCCATCAAAGCAATGTAAGTTAAAACCACTTGTCAAACTTGCTAATTTTCCAAACCCACGCCTAGGACGATGATGCTG